>JARJDW010014297.1:0-19876 GCA_030264715.1 Adinopsis sp. GC000173
ATTAGAGAGTACGGTCCACTCAATTCGGAAGCGTTTCTTCGTGCGCAAAGAAATTTTGTATATAGCTGTGCCGCGTATTGTCTTATATCATATTTAATTCAAGTCAAAGACAGGTAAAGAAATTTATTACTATTTATTATAATTTATTAACTAATAATGCATTCTTCTTTAATTTACAGACATAATGGCAATATATTATTAAGTAGTAACGGACATTTAATTCACATTGATTTCGGCTTCATTCTATCGACGTCACCGAAAAATTTAGGCTTTGAAAAATCACCATTCAAATTGACGCCGGAATTCGTGGAGGTGATGGGCGGTGTCGGTTCCGACATGTTTGAATACTTTAAGATATTGATACTGCAGGGATTGATAGCGGTCAAGAAACATCAGGATAAAATTATTCCAATCGTTGAAATTATGCGATCAGGTACATTGATTTTTTTCCTTTTCTTCTTCTTCACATATTCATTCTTTGGCATAAATAGTTTTTTTTTATTATTATTGTTGTAGCATACTTAACTAATTAATTTCAGCTTAGATTTTTTATTGATTCAATAGCTAATGACTCTTAATTTGCTTGCTTAGGATCACAACTTCCGTGTTTCAAATTGGGAGCAGCGACAGTCCAGAAAATGAAGAAGCGCTTCCTCACGAATCTTACGCAAGAGCAAATGCAACTGGAGGTGGAGAAGATGGTCGAGGACAGTCTGAATTCGCTCTCAACCAAACTCTACGACGGCTTTCAATACATAACAAACGGCATCCTTTAATTAATCTCTAATTGAAATATTTTAGTCAACAAGTCCAAATAATAATTTATTTACTATACATATAAATCTATATATATATATACATATATAAAAATCAAAAAATAATTGTATAAAGTTTATTTATATTGTTATTGTAGTAGTTATTATGCTCAACTAAATAGCAGGAGGAAACAGAAGAAAACAAAAATATTATGCAAAACAAACACCATGTTAAATCGAAATTAATGTATGTTGCCATTATATAATTAACAAATTAATGAAAAAAAATAACGAAATGGAAATGTTGAATTGTGTACAGTTTTTAAAACAAATCTATACGCGTATAATATATTTTAATAATTATTATTGTAAATATTGTTAGTTTTTAAGATGCAAAACTATTTGATTATTATTTTCAAGATGGAAAACAAAGTGATTCTCTTCTTCTTGATGAAAGAGAGAAAGAAAGAGAATTAAAAAAAACGTTATTATTACAATTATATATAATATTTAAACAAAAAAAAGAAATACTCATTAATACTTCCTCATAGTGTTGGGGGCTACTCTTCTATATATGACCAGTTTTATTAAAAAAAAAGTGAAAAGATTTTTGAATATATGTAAATAATTGTGTTTATTATTGTATATAATATTTATAATATTCTTAATAATTAATATTTTGTATTTATGTATAAAAAGCATGCAACAAATCATTAAGATTTCATTCCATACTCTTTCTATAAATATGCTTCAATTAAATAATGATACTATGATAAAGAAAAAACAAATTTTAAAATCATTGCAACATTCCGCAAATTGGCTTATTATTATTCAAACAAAAAAAACCTCTTTTTAAACAAATACTTATTATTAATTTTTTTATATGTAAATACAATGACGTCTACTCTTTCAACTTTATATTATTATAATACTATTTTTACGTTGAGTGTGATCTTGTCTTGCAACAACAACAACAACAACAACATATTGATGATGCTAAGCGAAGACGATAATAAGTAATATTGCATAAGAAAAGTGCCAAAATAATAAAAAATTTATTTGTTTGTTTGCTTGTGCTCTAATATTTCCAAATGATTTTTTCATTGAAAAACTGGAGAAAACATTTTAAAAATCTAGCGGATGATATTGTTATATTATTAATTGTATTGTAAATAATCATTATATTATTTCTTCACGCAACTATTGGAAACAAAAGAATTGAATTTGATTTTGATGAATTCTTGTGTTTTTAATATTTTCTACGTTTGAATAGATAATTATTACAAAGAAAAGAAAAAAACAAATAAATATCCATCCATAAATAGTTAATATTAAAATAAAATCTAGTTGATTTTTGTTAGATATTTTGTAAATACAAGCCGACTGAGTCGTAATTAAATACAACAAAATAAGAAAAAAAAACAATTGAAATGGATTATATAAGAAAAGAAAAACATGATGGCAAAAAGACTGACACAATATTTATCCTAAAAATAAATGTAGACTTTTTGCAACTAACCTAATAACAACTATTAAAGATGTAAGTCGTTAGAAAAAGAAAAAATGATACCATTTCTGTTTGTTTCAATTCTATTATTCATTCAAATGATTATTATTAATTAATGTGTCTCTTTATTCAATTTATTTGTGATTTAGTTCTTATACTATTATTATTATTATATTAATTAATTGAAAGAAAAAAGAAAGATTTATTCAATTTATTATTTGTAATATGTATAAACGATTTTTCTATGTCATTTATAAAGTTTAATAATATTCAATATTTTAGGTTTCTTTATTATGCATTTTTAATATATTTATGAGATGTATTTATCTTATGAACGCCTAAATAAAGAAGTTATAATATCTATCGATGATTTTTTGGAAATGGGAAAATGTTTGTTGGGAGTTTGTATCACATCACATTTTTATTCTTGTTTTACTTACTTATTGTATATTGATATTTGATATTGGTAGTTGTTACAAAGTAGTTAAGATTAGAAATGAACGTTACGTTGATTTGCTACGTATGAACACGAAAAGTTAGTTAGTTAGTTATTCGTTCGACGTATATGCCGCTATTATATTCTTCATATCAATATAACAAATAAAGTGTTGAAATTCTACACTGGATCATGCATAATAACAATATATTAGGTTGATTTATAATTATACGCAGTAAATATTTAAAATTTTACTCATATTCAAACGCCAAACGATTTGTTAAGAAATAGGTGGGTCTCCAGGAACTCTAAAGGGCGCGTTTTGGTCTTACTATGAATGAGTAGAAGTTAATGTCCAGAATGAACAAAAGCACTCAATTTTCAAACGCCAATAAATAGGACAATGCTGCGTATAATAATCAACATAATATGTCGCATTATCCTATTTATAGGCGTTTGAAGATGACATGATTTGTCGTCATTCTTAGAGAACTCTAACAGAAGAGTACTCGGCTTTACGTTTTTTCGAAGGATTGTAAAAGATTTTATAGGGTTGACAAGTCTTTCACAATAATTTTTAAAAGTTTCTATAAATTTGCGAATAAAAGATTGTATAGATTCATTTATGACATTCGCTTTTTGTTAATATATAATGAATATATAAACTTAACATGCGATTTGCTTCTAAAATAAACTAGAATGAGATACTTATTTGAGTAAAGTTACTGCAAATGAAGGTGATCAACTTAAATTAGAACTACAACGAAGAAACACCTTAAACATCTAAATGATGAGTCCGAAAAAAATCATCACCTCCATTGGCGTCAACCTTACTCTCTACTTGAAGGAAGCTCATACAAAATGCAATACATTTCTCAAAAAAATCCCGCTTACAGTATTGATAAAAGTAATTATGAAATTATAATATGTGTAATTATTTTTCTTGCCAACCCTACCCTTTTATCTATGACAACAATATCCGCCTATAATTATGAATCAACTTAATCAATCAATAAAATTAACCAACAAGCAAAACGAATTTGTTAGTTTTCTTTTTTTTGGTAACTTAAAGTGGCATGCTCTCTAAACGTATATATAACACATTTAGCTTAATAATAAGTACAATAGATTCGGAAATAGTTTAAAAATTCTCTTTTTGTAAAACGATCGACTCCTGTCGGAAGATGGCATCACTCGCCCAACAGCTCTTCAAGCAGGTGAATATTAGCACGTTTCCAAAGTCGACGCGTGTACTCTTTCGCATATCACCGATGAGTTGTAGTTTCGGAATGATCGTTGGTAGGATTTGAAATTCGAACACCATCTCGCCCTGGCAGTAGCAGCACTTGCGAGGTATGTCCTGTATTGGAGTGATTAGCAATGGGGTAACACCTCGATTATATCTAAAATAAATTGTATGATTAAAAATTGTTGTTAATTTGTGTTGTAATATGTGATTACCGCAATAACTGTCCGGGATTTGATTGAATTTTCATCAGAAAGTAGTGGAACATCTTATCACCATGTATCGGCGCACTTTTCTCGTAGTTTTCGAGCGTTGCATCACCGCCCGCTTCACTCTTAATGCCCATATCCACTTTCAAAAAATCATCGTTGTGTTTCTGATAGTCTTGGAGCAGCTCGCGTACGTGCCTATCGTTGCTGATCGTCGTGTGAGACGCCTCCTCGCAAACGCTGAGAAATATCGGGAGGAATTGTAGATTTGAGCGTTTCTCCTTGCTGGTGATGTCCTGTGGAAGCGGTGTCGATTCGTGCAGCATGGCCAGAATATCGTTTTGCGGGAAGGTCGGCGTATCGATGGTTACCACCTCACTTTCGTCGCCTTCTATCTCGGCGGTGGCGATTGGGGATTGTAGGCGGCCTTCCGCACCTCCTAAAAACATCAAATTAAATTAGATAATAACCTAATATTAGACTTATGTCAAATTTATTATATTTTATCTTCAGTCGCACTAACTTTATCACTGCTTTTGAAAGAAGAAATAGAACTGTTAGTAGACGATAATGTACTACTATTTGTTTCATTTGATTCGGTCTTGTCTAATTCGCAATAGCAGATTTGCGGTGACGATTCTTGCTCCGATTTATTTAATTTGTCGACCGATTCCGTTTTCGGTTGACTTACATCACCTTCATCGGCGCGCGTTTCAGATGAACTAAATTCGGGTAAATTTAATTTAGATTTAGTTGCTGCCATAATGTAACACTGCGAATTTTGTCAAAAATAAGAAGAAAAAAAATCCTCCCCGGCGGGGAATCGAACCCCGGTCTCCCGCGTGACAGGCGGGGATACTGACCACTATACTACCGAGGACTTGATTCCTCTATGCTTATATAATACTTAAAACGAAACATGTTTTTAAATAATTTTTTTATTACATGATATTTTCAAAATCTCTAGATTTCATTTAGAATTAGTACAATAATAAAGATAATGGAGTAGTTGAATTTGCCTAATCGATAATATTTCGTAATAGTGTGCAATCTAACCTAAAACTCAAAGTGTCAATATGGGTCAATAATGTAGCAAGCAGTAAAAAATGCGAGTTTTAAGCTTAACACACGTGAAAAATGGCCACATCGGTGAAAAGTGTAGATGGAACCTACAAAGGACAACTAGAGTTCTTGAATCATGTTAAGTACGAGCATCTCGTGGCTGGCATATCGGGTGGCCTCTGCTCCACGCTGCTCCTCCATCCATTGGATGTAATCAAAATTCGTTTTGCTGTAAACGATGGACGAGGTGCTTCTGTACCTAAATACAATGGTATAGGAAATGCATTCAAGACGATATTTCGGCAGGAGGGTGTGCACGGTCTGTATCGTGGTGTGACGCCAAACTTATGGGGCGCTGGCTCATCATGGGGATTATATTTTTTATTCTACAATTCCATTAAGACGTGGATACAGAAAGGCAACACGCAAGCCCCTTTATCCGCTGCACAACATTTGCTAGCAGCATCACAAGGCGGTGCAATGACGCTGCTGATTACAAATCCTCTTTGGGTTGTGAAGACGCGACTATGCTTGCAGTTCGCATCGAAGCAGGAGCAAACATACAAGGGGATGTTCCATGCGCTGCTACAAATCTACAAGACCGAAGGAATTAGAGGATATTATCGCGGATTTCTACCCGGATTGTTTGGAGTGTCGCACGGTGCCGTACAATTTATGGTATACGAAGAATTAAAGAACGAGTATAGTAAATATAAAAATCAACCGATTACGACAAAGCTAGGCACGATGGAATACCTCAGCTTTGCTGCGTTTTCGAAATTAATGGCTGCAGCTCTTACATATCCATATCAAGTAGTTCGTGCAAGATTGCAAAATCGCAATGCCGATTATAATGGTGCAATGGATTGTGTATCGCGTACATGGCAGTACGAAGGATGGCGCGGCTTCTACAAAGGTCTTGGAACGAATTTAGTGCGAGTTGTACCTGCCACAATGGTTACATTCTGGACGTACGAGAACGTTGTGCATTTCTTGCTTAAGAACTAAGTTACCAAAGCGTATTTTTATCTTTCCTCTCTTTTAGTTACCAATTTTTTGTTATATTATGATAGTTTAATAAATTGATGATTAAACAATTATACCTTGCGCTGCGTTTGCATTCTTATCATCGACGGACATGCTCTCGAAGCCGGCACGTATCGACTCCTCGAAGCTGTAGCTTTCATCATCCTCATCCGATCCCCTTTCCGCATTATAGACATTCCCATTCTGTTCGTTGAAGTTGGCGTTGGTTTCGTCGCCCCAATCATCCGCATCCTGGCACCAATCGCTCGTAGTAGACGATAGAGTCGTCTCCTTACTTGCTGATTTATCCGTGGGGGTCGCTATCGTTTGCGTTCGTATACAGGTCCAGCTAAAATGCATCATTCAAATTAATTAGGTTTAATTAATTTATTAATTAATTTAATGAGATACGAGTTAACTTCCTGGTAATAAGCGAGACAGAATTTCATCCTGTGTGTTTAATTTATTCCGTGACCGAGCTTGGAAGTCAATCAGCTCGTATTTCAAACGAACGAGATGCGTCAAATGAGATCCGACTTAACGCCCTGGTAACAAGCCAAAAACATGTGATGCTGGGATCCAAAGCCGAATTACAGTTCGACTTCCCAACGCAGACACTTATTTTGCAATTTCAAACAATATATTGCCCTAAGTGATAGCTTGTATCTCATCTGTAATACCAGTAAATAAAGTAATTTAAACTAAATTACCTCTCTTTTTGATTCCAACAGTTGGGATTGATGCACGCGCACACGTACAGCGTACGATGGAAGCTTGAATTTTCGAGCGGTGCGTAGATTTGGACGACTAGTAGACGGGGTAATTGACATAATGGACAATTTATTGCCTCTGGATTGATATTTGGTGACCAATCCTGATTTTAAATTGTTTTTAGTACAATGTACACTTTAAATAAGTTTAAATAGTTTGTACTATCACAACGGGGGTGTAACTCAGTGGTAGAGTGTCTGCTTCGCATGCTGAAAGTCCTGGGTTCAAATCCCAGCTCCTCCAACTCCCTTTTTTTATTTTTTTTTCAATTCAAAATATTTTCATGCAATAATTAAACTACATTGATTAATTTTAGCTGATCTCTACACTTGTTAACCTCACTGCGATTGCAATTCAGCACAATAAAAGTCATTATTTACTCACAGGCTTTCCACCAATTTTGTTTGTCGTACAATTCACCAAATGTTTGAATTTTTCTGTGATTACTTCGTCTTCGTATCCCAGCAGTGCATTGATATTACTGCAAGCCATGATTTTCAATTGATGCTTTCACAATTTTTACAAAATCGCAACGTGAAAATTGTTGATAAATATCTACCAGCTGATGCACGACGCATAGGCAACACACATTACATGTTCACGATAGCGCATGCGCCGTTGAAAATTCGATTCCATCTTCAAAAACAATAAAAATAAAGTAAAATTTTTAATCAATAATTAATAAGCCGTTGTTTTTACGTCTTTATTAAATAAATCAAATACAAATCGTAGTTTTATTGAGCTGAAAATGGAATGACTAACAAACACACAAGAAACGCAAAAACCGAGTTATTACACAAACGAAAAACTAGAAATATGAAACGCGCTTCGCATCGCATCGCATCGCACACACTGTTCAGAATGATTTGATTTGATTTTTACAATACGAACGAAAGAATAAATTTACAGTTCGTCGTGGTTGTTGCTTAAATGCTTCTGGACGAAATCGAAGAGATCCTGCAGGCTGCGATTGCCCGTGTACTCGGAGATCTTTTTCCCGTTGCGATAGAGGAAGACGGACGGAAATCCTTCCACCTCCTGATCGTTACACAGTTGCTTATTCACTTCGAGGGTGCAATCGACTTTAACGATGTCGACGTCCGGATGGCCGATGAATTTTCTACCGAGCTCGTCCCACGTCGGTGCGAGACGCTTACAATGACCACACCTAAAAAACACAATTCATGGTTAAAAATGTGTGTTAATTGAGTTTCGAATGCAGATTTACAGTTTATGATGTACTCGTCATATTTAGTGCGTTGGAAAAGCTACTAAAGCAACCTAAATTTATAAAAATGATTTTTTTCAGTCGACCAATGATTAACGAGTGTAAAATCATTATTGTTTTAATTATATTTTAAGTTTGTTTCACAAATTGTGAGTCATAATCTTTATACTTGTCATAGCTAGTACGCTAGAAAAGCTACAAATCAAACATAAACCTAGAAAATTGTATTTCTCTGTCAATCAACGATTAGAATTCCAAAATATGTCACTTTATTGAATTATGCTCCGAACATAAAATATTATTTAAATTTTGCGATTTACGATCTATTTTTTAAGATAATTATAGATATACCATATACACTAGAAAATCTATAAATTCAACAAAAATTGTATTTTTCAGCCAATCCCAAAAACTGTCAAGTTAACTATTAAATTGTGATGTCAACATAAAGTATAATTTAATCTTTGCTTTATCGCCATTATTTGTTTGACATATATACCTCAGTAGCTATGTGAGTTAATAATTATTATTTTAAGTGCGTGTTTGACATACCATGGTGCGAAGAACTTAACAAATGTAATTCCTTTTTCAATACCATGCTCGAAATCATCACCCGTCAACACCATGACATTATTAATACCATCGCCCTCTTTGATTTCGTTCTCATTCGGCTGTGAATCGTCCGCGCCCAACATTTTCGCAACGTACGCCTTCAAATCATCTAGCGTGCGCTGTCCCTGATACTTTTCCACCTAAATAATTTGTTTATCATTAAATTGACTGCTAGATTTTTGCAACAACACAAAACTTGCTTTTTTTCCATCTTCGATCCATAATAAAGTTGGATATCCTTTAAGGTCGAATTGCGTGCAAATGGAGCGATATTGCGTGCAATCCAGCTTGGCGATTTGTATGCTTTCGTCATGTTGCAAAGCATTGGCGAGTTCCTCCCAAACGGGTGCCAATCGCTGGCAATGTCCGCACCATGGCGCATAAAATTTTACGAAATGCTTTCCAATCGATACGTGCTTCTCGAATGTGTCTTCATTCAATTCGATCAGCGACGTGGCTGGTTCAGGTACTTTAATTGACTCACCATCGCTTCCCTAAAAGCAATACAATTACATAAGTTGTGGGTATTATTAATAAACACACAGCTGTATATGATTATTTTTAGTGTATAATTGATGAGTTTACTTACCAGACTAATCATTTCATTGATGAACGTCGTCAGAGATGGAAGATCTCTAGTCCCGCGAAATTTAACGCCCTCCATTTCTGCGGTTTTGAAGAATTTCAGCGTTGGATATCCGGTCACATCGTGCTCGTTGCATAAATCCCCATCGGTCGTACAATCCACCTTTGCAATTCGCACATTGCTCTCATCCTGATTCAACATCTCGGCTAATTCCTCCCACGTCGGCGCTAATCGTTTACAATGCCCACACCTAAAATATTCATCAAACATTAGATAAATCCGAAAAAAAATGATGATATCGACTTACCACGGGGCGAAAAACATAACAAAATGATTCATTTTCGGCACCTCCAAGCCGAAATTATCTGCCGTGTACTGCACGGTATGCACGTCCTCATCGTGTCCATGCGTTTGGTGGAAGCAGATGCACACGAATGCAAATTTTAATAACAGCGAGGTGGAATAATGCATGGTCGTGTGACTGAATACTATTCGATGTAACGCGAGACGACGACGAATGAATAGACAATTTTTCGCTGCGTGCTGATAATAATGAATACCAACTGTAAACGAAAATAGCACGCACACGGCACAATATTATTTTCGTTTCGTCGTTGTAAAGACTCGCGTTAATTAATGTTTCGTTGGTTGGAAATGTTGTATGTAGCGATGTGCGGCGAATAAATTATTTTGAGGTTAGGACTTTGAACTAATTAAAAAAAATTGAACGTAGGTAGGAAATACATGGAATATTGCGATAAATATTCAAATTAGTTGTTATTTACTTCAAATAACTTAGTATTGTAATTATCTTTAAGGTAAATAACAAACTTGTAATGTGTATATTTAGTTGCCTACCACCAATTTGTCAAAATTCAACCAAATGCCATCAAGCGAATACAATAAACTCGATTTTGGATTTAATTTAATTGGAACAGGAGTTTTTGGATTGATATGGATGCGATATTTAGTTAGAATTGTTGCAACAGCCAATTTCGCTTGCAGCATGCCGAATTTGGATCCCAAACACATTCTCGGACCATCGCCGAACGGCATGTAAGTGCATTTAACAATATTCCCAACATTTTCCTTGGCAAAACGTTCCGGTTTGAATGTATCCGGCTGGGGAAAGTACTTTTCATCCATGTGGACGGCGTGAATTGGTAGTACAATCGCCGTCCCCGGCTCTACATAAGCATCATCATCACCATCAAGTAGTTTGTATCGCTTCGTACACAACTTATTCAAAATGTACGCCGGTGAATGCATCCGCATCGTTTCTTTGATAACGCAGTCGAGCAGCTCATTATCCATCAATGCATCGTAGCTTAAATCATCAGCGAGAATTTCATCGCGTAGTTGTTCTTGAATGCGCGGATTTATCGCCAGTGCGTATAGGGCGAAGCTGATTACGATCGAGCTCGTCTCAAATCCATCGGCAAAGAAACCGGACGCGTGTGCAACAATATGCCGAATGTTAAATTCACCATCATTATTAATTCGTTCCCGCAGTGAGTACATTTCGTCTAGGAAATCGCCGCGTTTCACATTGTTTGCTTTACGATACGCCAACGTTTGTTCGACGATGTTGTGTAGGAAAGCCTGCGCGTCATCATTAAACAATCTAAAATATAGCACACAATTAAATTAATTTGTTATTTTAGACGTGGAGTGGAGTATGTACTTCTTCTTGAAGCGCCGTGAAAAGTAAGAAGGTAATAGGAAACCGATGACTAGATTTACCGCCATCCATCGTGTTGGTTCCATCAACGACTTACCGATGTGATAGAATTCGGCGTCATCGCGTTGGAAGCATTGACCGTCCAGGCCAAACGCACAACCAGCTACATTCTCGCCGGTAAAACGTCCCGCCAGCTCTTTCGCCTCGAAAGTAAGTGTATGGTTACGTTCGATGTACGCCAGCATCTTGTTGCAATTTTCCTTCACCAACGCAAACATCTCCTTCATCTAAAACAGTACAACGATATTTTGTAATGGTTTTTGGAGTCACTGATACCTTATTACCTTGCCGGATGTAAAACTGGGTGTAATCTGTGCGCGCACCACCTTCCATTGCTCGCCCTTTATCGCAAACGGATTATTCGCAAAGAGGAAGTCATTCTCCAGGTCCCAGATCACGTTATTGTCATGGAATGAATTGAAATCTTTGATGACGACGTCTTTGATTAGCTGGGGATCGCGTATTAAGAGCGTTGGCGTTGCATAATTGTAGATTCCCACATATTTATTCTTGTTATATTTGCTACAAGCAATAGAAGTGTTAATCAGCTAGGGAAGTACGATCGTTTCTGAAGGTGTTTTTAGGTCATGATGAACCATAATTTATCAATAGACTGTAAAAGTATTCACTGGATTTACCAAAAGCAATTTTAAACATCAAAACTTTTATTTTGCTAATAAATCAAGTTTTATCATGAGCTGAGATTGTTTGGAAGGATTCATAAATTCATCAAAAATCTAGATGTAATTATTGAAGATGTGATTACCGATCTAGCTCAGTAATTACATCTGTAACAACTAGATTTTTGTCACATCCCTGCAGATGATAACGAATGCTTCCGATGTTTATTAGCTGACGATCTAAGCCATGAAGAAAAATATTTGTAAATGTACTAAGTGAATCAGCTAAGAGTCAATTTAGGTAATTATTTGAGATGTGGTTACCTGTACAGCTCTGAAACGATCATTCCCATATTTTTCCGCGCGAAGAACGCCTCGTACATATTCCCAAATATCCAAACATGCTCGGCCGTTGGAACATTTCGCCTACTCCAATAATTGTACGTCTTGTTAAAGTGAATGTAGAGCAGTGTCACGGCTGTAATGAACAATAAAATCAGCCACATTTTGTAATTAACACATTCTATTGAAAACGTTTAGATAAATGTACGTTATCTGTGTGATGATAATTGTTGTTTGTTCGCAGCCAGAGTACGTCATTTTATTTATAGAATCAAATCGTAGAATATTTGAAAACTTTTTCTCTACATTCATTCATACACAGGAACTAATAAAATTTGTAATAAAATTAAACACAGTGGCAATTTGATATTATTATTATTGTATTTTTATGCGAATTTTTGCGATTTGTTTTCAAACGCGAAAAAAACATGTTTCAACAATAAAAATGTAACCGACAATGTTGTTGCTGCTGTCTGTTGTTGGAGCAGCCAGAAAGCGAAATTGATACAATTACACGCCACTTACCTCATCACTGTAATCAATTGCATCGCGATTTTTCCATCGCATCATCATCCCCAGCAGCCAGTGCAGCTGGCACGGCACGCGACAGCGTAGCGAATGGAAAATTTGCGCGACTTGTTAAATTCGTGCGATATTGAAAATGGAACATGCACAATCGCACATTTCATTTGGCAATTTATTAATACATTTTGTGCTAAACAATGTTGATTGATATAAATGTTTGCATATAGTACCTAAAGTGACGGTTTTTCTTTTTTAGTTTGCAAATATGTTGCAATACGTGGTAAGAGAAATTTTATTTCGATATCATATATTATCATTTAGGACTAGATTGTAAAATTACTAATGTTGACAAAATAACACTTCATTTGGGACTAAACGTTGATGCAGAAACGAATATTAGTTAATGAAAATGCACCGAATTGATTGTCATTTTGCATCGCTTTATAAATCGTAATAAAAGGGCAAAATTCATTCATGTAGGCAGTAGCAGCTAAGCAAACACGTAAGTGATGTTTTTCCGGTAACACATTTAGTACTAGATTTTGCTGTGAAAACGAATCGTGTTGATAAAATTGTGGTGACTGTTAAATCACGTGTCATTAACTTAATCAAACTCATCCCTTTCCATTTAGGACTAAATTATTCTGAAAATGTTGGTAAAATTCTGCAGATTCCTTTCATTTTTCTCTTACTTTTCAACTCATCACTGTATTTGGGAAGAAATCTTGCTGCGATCACGAACAATAGTTGTAGATAAATTATAGACTAAAGTGGAGTTGTCCTTTCTTAGTTTGCAAATTTGTTGATGCAACTTAATCGAACTCATCGCCTATTTAGAACTAAATTTTGTTTTGAATACCTGTCAGTTTGTATAGTTGAAAGTAGGAAATTGGCTTTAATCAAACTCATCCCTTCATTCAGAACAAGATTTTACTGAAAATGTTGATAAAATTCTGCAAATTACTTAATTGTTTCTAATTTTTCTATCATCTTTATACTCATCACTGCATTTAGGGCGGAATTTAGAACAATAGTTAGTAAAATTGCCTCAAATTGCAGCTAAATAAGCAACTAAAGAGCAGTTGTCCGACTCTTAGTATGCAAATTTGCGATTATTTTTACGTGTAGAAAAGGAAAATGCATTAATTCGCAAAGCTTCCTTGCAGATATTCCTTCTCCTCTTCATTGCTCAAGTACCAGCAACGCCGGCACCGCACCAACAACACCATCACGACCATCCCGACGACCACATCTACGAGAACAGCGATGAAATCTACGTGTATGTCGGGAAGGACGGTGTGCAGGACGAGATGATCGTGGATGTGATACAGGAGGGCGATTCCGAATCCGATTCCGATTCCGATTACTCATCATACAGCGCCAGCACGAGTGAAAGCTCGCACGACTTTCCCAGCAGCATCTCGAATGACTACTACGGTTCGGATAGTATCGATTTGCCCGATTACAGCGAGTATTACATGGATAACGCCGAGGAGGATCTATCGTCCGATAGTGATTCGGATGATGAATCTAGAAATGTAGATTTTTCAGATATTTGCGAAGACTCTGAGTCCTTTGATTTCGATGTAGGTCATCCAAAGTCGTCAGACTCCAGCAGTATATCACATCCGAGTAGTAGCTCGGACGACTCGAGCCTAAGCTACGTTGAATCACATTGGAATCATTAATATTGTAATAAAAACAATTGAATTTCAAATAAACAACGTATACAACCAGCAGTACATAGACTTAGTATATTAAGTTGCATACATCAATATATTGCCATATAATATCCAACCTTGAGTTATAGCACATTACTGAACAATTAAAACCGCTTTTTTAATTACCACTAAACGCAAATGATAAGATAACAATTAAATCAATTATTTAAATAAAGCATAAATGTTGATATCAATAAAAATACGCAACAAAGGGAGGCGTAGCAGTGGAACAGCGGTTTTTGTTAGTTTATGAATAACATTTCAATTAGCCAATTAATCAATCGGCAATGGAACAATCTAGTTATTTAATTCTCGGAGGTAAGACGATAATATATTGCTGTATTAACGCATAAAATCGGTTTGAATACAAAACATAACCTCACATTTTTTTCTTCACAGGTTGTGGATTTATCGGACGTAATCTAGTAACGTATCTAATTGATAATAATTTGGCGAAATTTGTGCGAGTGGTGGATAAGGTGCCGCCCCAAGTCGCATGGTTAAATACATATCATCAGACGATCTTCCAGCATGGACGTGTCGAATTCAAAAGTGCAAATCTGATAAACGCCGGTGAGTTTTCGATTTATTTATTCACAAACATGAATGTTGGTTAATTGAATTGCAACAGAATCATGCCGGCATGCGTTCCAAGCACCCGATGGCATACAATGGGATTTTGTGGTAAATTGCGCCGGCGAGACGAAGACATCGCAGAACGAGCAGATCTACGAGGAAGGAATTCTGAAACTGAGCGTGAATTGTGCGAAAGAGGCGCGTCGATGCAATGCCAAAAGGTATATAGAGATATCATCGGGATGTATGCAATCGTGGGAGAAGCCGCACAAGGAGAACGACGAGCTCGATCCGTGGAATTCGATCGGCAAGTGGAAGAAGGAGGCGGAAGTCGAGATAAAGAACATCGATGCCTTGAATTTTACCATACTGCGTTGCGGTTTGGTGTATGGGCGCGGTGATAAACAGGGATTAACCACACGCTTGCTGATTACAGCGCTGTATCGACAACTCAACGAGAGCTTGAAGGTTTTGTGGAATGGCGATATTGTTTTGAATACGATACACGTAGACGATGTTAGTAAAGCGATCGTATTTGCTTGCGGTAATCCAGCAGCGAATAGGGAAGTCTTTAACGTTGTGGATGATGCCGGATCGACATTAGGCAGTCTATCACAGTTATTAAGCGATCTCTATGGTGTGAAAATCGCCTTTTTGGGTGTGCTGCTATCAAAAGTGGTAGATTTAAAAGGCGCTTGTGATGATGCCAACGATAAACACCTTGCAATCTGGGGCGAAGTTTGCAGTTTTGATAAATTGGCAAACACACCGCTGTCGCCTTTGATTGACGTCGAATTTCTATTCCACAAGCATTTGAATCTCAACGGCGACAAGTTGAAGAGTTTGGGTTGGTCGTGCAGCATTCCACAGCCGTTGATCGAGTTGATTAAGGAGATGATTGATTACTATATGGAGATGGGTGTATTTCCCAAGTCCCTCGCGCCATAATGATGATGATTTTTGGTGAATGTGATACTAATATTAATTACTTAATCGCATTTATTTTTTCGTACTAGTACATAGAATGTTCATTTTGTGTCATATTTTGCTCAATTATTATTTTCTTTCTTTTTTGTTATTCTATTCTTAGGTTAATTTCGATTATTATGAATGAATTATGTTTGATTATTGAAATGCTCAATATTATTTATATATAAATATATACATACCAAAACAAATCCCAAATAAATGTGATCGTCTTAAAGCAATATATCATTAATTATAATGGAATAAAATAAATTTAATTAATCGAAGGCGTTTCAATTCACATTAGTCTCCCATATCCATTCATTTAAAGGGAAAAACATGAGAAAAGAACGGAAAAATGTAAAAAATATTTGGTTGGTGCATAATTATTGCGGCTATTTTCGCGTCATTGTTTTCTTATAAAAATTGGCGTTTTGTTTATTATTTTTTCATAAAAGTAATCTTTTCTCTTTCAGAAACAAAAATGCGTAAAGAAAATCATCTTCATATTATGTTCTACCACTTTCAGAAAGATTGGAAGGCGGCAGTCATTTCGCGACCACAACGATCTTTTCGGCGAGGGAACAATTAGCAAAAGTCAAGTTGAAAGATGGTTCCACAGGTTCAAAACTGGCGACACAAATCTTGCAGATGAAGGAAGAGCTTGGCCATCGGCTTTCGACCATTAGGCACACCTTTTTCAAAGTGGTAGAGCATCATATGGAGAATATAAAATGATTTTCGGTACGCTTTTTGTTCCTGAAAGAGAGAAGAATACTTTTATGATAAAATAATAATAAACTAAACGCCATTTTTTGCAAGAAATCGAAAAACAGGTGTGGTTTGAA
This sequence comes from Adinopsis sp. GC000173, assembly GCA_030264715.1. Classification (NCBI taxonomy): domain Eukaryota; kingdom Metazoa; phylum Arthropoda; class Insecta; order Coleoptera; family Staphylinidae; genus Adinopsis; species Adinopsis sp. GC000173. Next base: position 16,778 of record JARJDW010014297.1, read on the forward strand.
ATCATAATCGTATTTAATGCTTAATCATAAAATTTATTGTTTCGATTTTATTTTGTATTGCACAAAACAATTTTTTAAAAAATGTAGTTAGTAAAAACAGTCAAAAAAATGTTCACATTCGTAAAGAAGTTCAAATAACAAAAAGAATACAAATTATATCTTCACTGCGGTATTGGTTTAAAATATAAATTAATATAACTTTTTCTTAAAACGAAATATATAGATATATGAAATAATACATAAAATTAAATGAATTAAATAAAACTCTTATTTGTAATAAATAAATATTATCACATTGATTTGTAAATGTTTAATTTGTCTAGTTCGGTTTCCTGCCGACAATCGGCCGTCCATTATGCAGTCCTTGGTACACCTTCGAGCAAAGCTGCTGTCCGAGCGGTCCAGGTAACTGTTTGCCGTCAAACAGTTGTCCAATACGATCCATTAACCACCTAAAAAATCGAAATATTAAACATAGTTACAATTTATTTGCTTTGTGTACACCGTACTGTATCGCAAAGAAGCCAATCCTATTCACCGTCAGCCATTCGAGGCGACAGCGAGATGAGTCGCTACCAATCTGTGGTACTTTCACAACCCCAGCAACACCATAAAATTCATTCGAATGATGCGCTGTGAAAATGACTATAACTCTTCTATTATTCTGCAAAATGATAATAAAATTGATTATATTTTCTGCACTCAACTGGTGTGAACCATAGTAGATTAATAATTTAGAAAAAATTGATACGCTTGATTAGTTCACAAGAAGAAATAGTAAATATCTTTTGCCACATGATTGCAGATAACTTTAGATGTATACGAACACTTTCGAACGTTCTATGATTTATTAATAAAGTTGATTTTGTATTAAAATAACTCTAGATTAATTAACAAATTAGAGAGTTATATGAATTATAAAAGGAAAATTATATTTATAAATCAAGTTTCATCGACGAGCTAATTAAGTACGTTCGCAAGCGTTCGTATATACGTGAAGTTATCTGAGAGAGTGAACGCGCTAAAAGTTACAATCAAATGTTTCAAAATGACTTCACAGACGACATTTGTTCCATTGTGACGTCCAAAACTGTTTGGATTTCCATTAGACAGTTTCCAACATATTTGATAAAATAAACCTATTAACTATTTCTTCTTGTGAACTAATCAAGCGTTTTAATTTTTTCTAATTATTAAAATGATACTAAATATACAACATTATGATAAAATTGATATTCATAATGATTATACGTACGAAAAACTCCACCATTACTCGCTTTTCAGTCTTTGGTGCAAACAGCCAGGTACACTTTTGAGTAGCAATTGTAATATTATCATTCGACGCCGGCTGAATAATCAGGTAGACGGCGTCGATTGGAAACAAGTCAGCAAAACGTGGCCGCTGTTCTTGCATCGGGGGGTTTCGGCTGCAATGTGCCTCCCCACTACCGTTAGACACGAACCGCTGGTTGTTGTAGCCGCCTTGTGGTCCTTGTTGCGCAAAATAATACCGGCTGCACTGCGCTTGATTATTGTCATTGGCCCTAAATCTATTATTTGGCTGCTTATTATAGGATGGTCTACCAACGAGAAAAAGGTCCAAGTGACTCAACGTTGGCAGTTGCATAAGACGATCGCCGGCTTCAAATAGTTGCACGCATCGATTGATCAACAGATGTTCGGCCGGATGGAGATGTTGCTTCGTATATATTATGCGTTTCATAATGATTTTATCCATTTCATTACGACACGTTACAAGATTTACGTCATTGGTTTTGAAGTATAATTTGTCATCGAATGAGAGACCATCCTCGGTAATTTCAACGTTGTTGCCGCATAATAAGATTAGCTAAAACACGTAGTAGATTGTTAAAAACGGTTAAAAATATAATATGCAAGTGTATACTGTTAGTGGATGAATGGCAGTGACTCCAACTAGCTTCGAGCGGAAAAAGTTTTGCGACTTTTCGTTGAAGATGAAAAACATACTTTTTGCCCATGGATGTAAAGCGAGCGACTTCTCACCAATGCATGAATGAGCGCTAAATGCTTGATGTGCCTTCGATTTCCTGTCCACACAAACAAAAATTGCCAATTAACAATTGATCTCCTAATATTTAGTGATTTAATAGAATACTTACACAGGCAAACACTGCAATTTTTGCTTGTAGTTGTAGAAAGCAAAATTCGGATATAAACCAACGGCCAAGCAGGCCTTAATCGTCGCAAACGACCTTGAGTTTTCGTTCAGCGCCTTCGCCCATTCAGGGGCTTTTCCGTGAATATAGCCGATTCCACGTAGACGACTGATCAACGTTTGACGTAATCGTAGAATGGAATTCAGCGTTGTCATGCTGAGGAAATTCTGCGCGCAAAATAGGCGTTCGCGCGCGTTCATCCGATGCTCGTGCCATTGATTGAACATATTCAACAATGTACCATGATCACTAAGTGCATCTTCGGCGAACTGCATATGGCGCAGCTTCGCTTCGGATCGCACGCTTGCATCCATCGGTAATATAAATGGGGACCTAACATAAATCATAATTATTTATATGCAATTCGCTTACATTTTTACATGCTTACTTGTCGGAGAGTATTGCAACAATTGTAGCGACCGGATCCAAGCATGAGAAAATCGTCGAATAAATGAGTATTTTACCAAAGCGCGGTGAAATTCCAAGCTGGAGCAGCTTGTTGCCGAGCTGGGTGAGATTTTCATTTTCATCGAGCGCACCCAACTGGTGCAGCATCTCAATCGCCGTCGACACGGTGTAGCTGGGCGGCGGATCCATGGCGCGCTGCAAAAAGTCATTGATCGAAACACCGGGCGGTATGAATTTCTTCGTTTGCAGACATAGCTCGTCGAGGGCGAGGCATTGCATCTCCGGCGTGGTGTACACCTGGAATTCATTGTACTTCTTCGTCGAGTATAGGTGAAAAGCGTATCCGTCGCGTACACGTCCAGCGCGTCCGGCACGTTGATGTGCACTCGCCATTGAGATCCACTGCGAGGAGAGACATGTACTTCCTGTAATCTATAAATATAAACAAATATATATTACATGTTTCCATTGATTAAAAAATTAGGCAAGATTT
>JARJDW010014299.1:0-24080 GCA_030264715.1 Adinopsis sp. GC000173
TTTCTGATTTTGTCAAATTAATCCAATAATTGTGAAATTTTGCATATGTGCATAATTTTAAATTGTAAACAACTTATCTTAATAATATTTTGTCGTATTATTGCTTAAAATGGCACTTTACCTGAACACAAAATCACTTTTTCCCCATTATCAGCCCCCCCTTAAATTAAAAAAAAGTGAAAATATGCTTAAAATTTATTTCAGACTAAGCAGGGGTTGATTCCAAAACGGCAACACAAGACTCCAACATTTTCGATAAATTATCCCTATAGTGAAGTCGATCCGGGGACTCACTATATACATAGTCATTTAGGTATAGTTTGTATTAAACGAATCTGCACCCTTGTAGCAAAACGCAGACCAAACTCACCCTTAGAAGAATTTATATTCTGCAAATAAATGCTATAAAAAGACTAACCAAAAGAAACAAATTTGTTTAATGTTGGCAGTTAAATACTAAAAGAATAAACCTCCTCGTTGTGAGTTTTTAAGCTAGTATACCAAAAGTTTAATAAGACAATTCGAGTTTGCTTGATGTCCAGATTCATTCGTTACCAAGCCTATGAACTAAAAACTAAATTCCTGAAGCAATAATTAATGGCAACGATAATATACTAATACAATTATTATGGCATTTTATTGCTGTTTTTTTTTGCAAACTGCAAAAATATTCATTACCAAAATAATACTTTAAACAATAAATATAAAAATAAAGAATTCAGAAATGAAAGTAAATCTTGCAGTTTTATAACTGCATTTCTCACGTAAACTGAAATAATCTTACTTCGAGCAAATTTATACAATAGAATTGTAATCAAAGGCAACTCAAGGAGCTCTCAAACTAGAATTTCGAGGAGTTTAGATATATTCGATAGTATATACAAATTTTAGATTATTTTTATTAACGAAAACAAAAAATGATGACCCAATAAAACTATTAAAACATATTTCTCATTTATATTTTATTGCGAATTGCGAAAATATTTTATAACAAAATAATTATTTAAGCAATAACTATAAAAATAAAAAAACTATTATTTTCTAATAAAAATTGATAAAATTTGACTATAAAAATTAGGAAAATGTTGTATAAGCATTAGTATTTTACAATGCATCTATCCATTTATAAATGAAAATAAGTTTTGAAATTTTATTCGCCCTGTTGGCAATTCTAAGCGCAGCGCATGCACATAAATGCATTTCTCACGTAAGCTGAAATAATTTTACTTTGAGCTAATTTATACAATGCAATTCTCGCATTCTAATCATAGGCAACCAATGGAGCCATCAAAGCAGAACATAGGGAAACCTTAAAACAGCAATTCGCTATCTACGCAAAGGAATTAAACATATCCGATGTGGATGCATTGACTGATGGCATTCTGGATATCGACAAACTGCATCGTATCGATTGTTTTGATAAATGTGTCTTGGAGAAGAGACGTATCTGGACTAGTGATAACCAAGTCGATACTGAGGCATATAAGCAGGTGCTGGAAAATACAACACACCCATTTGCTGTATCATCTATTGAGAAATACAAGCACCTAGAGAATCTGTGTGATAAAGCTGTATCGATAGACGAGTGCCTTGCGCTACAAATATGCAATGTAACGCATTTTTGAATATCCCCAATGTATTCAATCGTTGTTAATATTACACTTATGTTGGATACTTCCATGATTTCTTAATTATAGGTGTATGATTGCAATTATGATGTGCCATTAAAATTATTATTTCTCCATCGTTTCATTAATTTTTATTGCGATTTTTGGTGAATTGCGAAAATGTACATTACCAAAACAATAAAATTTAAGCAATAAAGGTAAAAACAAAAACATAGCGACGTTAAACCCATATAAGTATTAATAGATTACATTTGATTATAAATATCGCAAAAATTTTATATAAATATTAGTTAGTGTCATACATTACAACCATGAAAGTAAGCCTGACAATTTTATTCAGCTGTTTGGCGATTTTAGGCACAGCGCATTCAAGAAAATGCTTCAACCACGTAAGTTCAAATAATGTTACTTTTATCCACTTATACATAATGAAATTTTTGCATTCTAATCTCAGGCATTCGAAATTACCAAAACAGAATTACAAGGTAATTTTACAGCGATCTTCTTGGACTGCGTCAAGGAACTAAACACAGCAGTCGTGGATGTAATGACTGATGGCGTTTTGGATCTCGACAAAATGCATCTGATTCGCTGTTTTGATAAATGTGTCTATGACAAATATGGAATGTGGACTAGTGATGGACAAATCGATATTAAGCAGTATAAGTCAGTAATGCTAGTTGCCGCACACCCACATGCTGATGCATGCATTAAGAAACACGCGCACATTCAAGATCTCTGCGACAAGGCATCTCAAACTGACGAGTGTTATACGGAACGAGCATGCAATTTAACACGACCCAATTAAAAATATTCCTCATGTAATCAATGTATTATAAATAAATCTGTCATTGCTATTAATACCTTGTTTAGTTTTTATTCTGTTAAATAATTTGATATATTTGGAGTTTTACTTTGGGAACAACTAAACGCAAGTTGGAAATTTTGAATCTAGCGGTGAAGGGGGCTGATGTGAACAGTTAGTCAAACCAAAAACTTAAGTTATTCTCTTCAATTCATATGCAAACTGCCACCTTATTTTTAGTGGCTGTTTAATTTCACTTTCCGTCAACCTCTGAGAACGCAAATCAAATCAAGAAACGGTCTATGTCTACATTTGCCCCACTTTCCATATGTGCCACTTTGTCCCTTACGATTAGTAGAAACTATAGGAAGTTTGGGACTATTCATCAAAAGACACCCGTTTGGTTTGCTACTGTGTTGCTGTTGAATGTAATTTGCCTAATTTTGACGATCAAAGTGCAAAGCATCGATAAACCTTACAAAAATATTGACGTCCCAATAATTGTGGGGACCCTATTGGGTCAAGGTAATTATGCGTAATACGACAGGATCTTAAAGTAAATGTCATTATTTATGTTTACTTACGTTTCGAGTAGAGTGTAACCCTCAACGCATGCAGTAACCATCGTGCTGAGATACAAACCCAAAAACGGCGATAGCAAAACATCCTTCATATCCTCCATGAACTTCAGCAGGAGCCGATAATGTGCAAGAATTCGCCTTACCTCCTCCATATTCTCATACCGATTATTCCAAACACGCTCCCGTATCGTCATCTTCATCACGCGAAACTGAATAATTAGATCGGCAATATTTGACAAAAAAATTGTGGTGGTTGCAATTGCCAGATTGGATAGCACAAAGGCGTAGTAGTAATGCAGCAAAAATACATAGATGTAGGTTGATTTCGTGTAGTAGCCGATTGCCATTAAGCCATCGTCGCTGAAGAATGGTAGAATTAGCGCCAACACTAGGCAAGTGTACACCGAAACGCTGAAACTGCGTATGAGTATGTTGAAGAACTTCAGTAGGGAATAAATTTCTGCGTCGAATTCCTTTGGATGGCCGTCAATTTGCCAAAAGTGCTTACGCAATTCCAGTAAATTTATTAGTTTTTGCTCCCATATTATTAATGGAATGTATTTGGATGTCACCTGCATCAGAGTGAATAAAATTGTTTTTGTGTGAATTCATTTGGTCAGCACCCGCTTTAGGTTTTGCATCGCCTAGGATAAAAATATCGCAAGGTATGAATAAGGTATCAAAGTGATCTTTTTGATGAAATAATTAGCTAATTAAGAATGTTTTTACTTTTGTTATTTTTGTAAAAATTTTCAGTAAAAATTTATTACCTTATATTCCTTGTAATGTTTAGTAAAGTTTAGCGAAATGTTGGAAAATTGATTAAACTACTATCCTTTTTTAGAAGCAAAAATAATAAATATAAGTCCGGGTTGTTCGCTTTCCCAGAGCGGACCCTGACCTGATCTTTTTAAACCAAATACCAATGCAACTAATCCAAAATTCCATATAAACTCAGCAACAAAACGTATATTATGTTCTTCGATAAACCATAGAATAAACGTTAAAAATGCAAACATAAAACTTGCAAATAAATAAAATGTCACATTACATCTTTTAACCAATTTATTCGTTTGATATGGATGATAAAGTATTATCCTGAAAAATATTAAACTGATTTTAAGCGAATTATCACTCAAACGTTGATTCTTCGTAGAGGCCATTATATAAATTCCCATGGTTTTATTTTATTATACTTGCTTATATAAATTTTTGCACTAAATATTGTATCAGATGATTAAGTTATTAAATTAAAATTACTGCAAAATATTTTATATTAGATGCAATTTAATATAATCATCACAATTTTTATGTAATTTGCAATAAATTGCTTAATGATCGATTGATATTTTATTTATTGGTAATTTTATATGAATGTAATTATCCGCATAACAAATAAAACTATTATTCGAATGCAATTTTTACATAAATAATTAAATACAAAGAAAACTGCCCAAATGGCAAATTATGAGGTAGAATTTATGCTTTTTTTAGATGGTTTGAGTATCAAGAGTAATATGTTCTTCTTCGACAACGTTTATAAATGCGTTTCTGTCGCTTGCAACATGAAACAGTTCTGCGATGCTGAGATTTGTCCATTCCCTTGCGTTTCGGACCCAGGATTTATTCTTACTGCCGATACCCTGCTTTTCCTCTACTCTACCCTGCATGCATTATAGTGTGTAGCAGTAGGTATTTGTCGTTGCGTAGGCTGTGTCCTAAGTAAGATGTCTTTATTGTCTTGATAACTGTCAATAGTTTTCTATTGTGACTAATGCGCCTATTTATATACAACTAGCATTCTCAGCCACGCGTTGCTCCGGCTCGTTTCCCGTTCAAAATTTGACTATGTTTTTAAACTCTTAAACTCAATTATTTATCACATTACTTCTGCCCTCCTGGTATGGAGGCTTAAATTTGATCTACTGCAAGGAGTAAATGTAAATGTTTGAATTTTTGAATGTTTTTCCTGTCACGCTGACTGCTGTCAAATTGACAGTCCTACTATTTTCACAAAACAACATATTTTATCGAATATAACGTTTTCTTCTAATGTTTAATATGCCAGAAACCTTCTTTGGATTATATTAAACAACTCCCCAAAGTTTCATGGCGATACGTTGTACGGTTTTTGAATCTATCGAGTACAAACAGACACACATTCATTTCTATATATATAGATTACTAATTTTGTATTATTAAACGTTCCTAAACGATTATATCTGTTACTACACAATGGTACATTAAGAGTCAATATCAAACTTACTACAATTTATGGAAAAATAAGTATTTTAACAATTTTCTTTGTCAATCTAAGTATTTTACGAACAAGACATACTCATATACTTTATGAATTATTCAGTGGATAGGCAACTTTAACAACGCTACAAATTGCGCCACTATTTTGTAGATGGTGCTACACAGCAATGATTTTCCATCTGTCAGCTGGTGGTTGATACATATTCTCCAATGGATAAAGTAGTATACTATTTGTTGTTAGTTAATTGTTAAGTCGTTGGTTTTCAAGCATGAGTCAATAATATGGCTGCTTATAATAATAAGTAAATAATTTTTTTATATGTTTCGGTAAAGGTGTAGATATAATGCACTAGTAAATAATAATAAACGATATAATATTAAATTAAAGCGTATAAATCACCCGATGGAAATGCATAGGTAAGCAACAACCATATCATTCATAATAAATTTAATAATCTATTCTTCGTAAAGTTCACCTTTTTATATCTTATTGCTTGACAGATAAACTATACAAACTCCTTTATTGTGTTTTACAATAAATACTGATAGTGCTTATATGTTTTTAATTACATTATGAGTTATACATTTTACATATCATTTCAGTAAGTTTTCTTTCATAGATTTTGTGAAGAATTTATGCAATAATTTATCGTTCTAATGCCATACCTAGTCTAGTATAAATATTTACACATACTTTGATTATACATAAAATTACTTTACAGATAGCCTTTACCAAATATTGTGTGTTCGTTTCTTCAGTTAGTTTGGTTTTTATTCCCTTGATACCTTGTAACGCACAAAATCATCAAATTTTGTGCCACAAGAATGGAGAAGATCAAAGATGAGGACAGACGGCGACGTCTACGCGAACTAGAAGAGAAAATTCAAGATCCACGGTGTATTGGAAGTATCGATGCACTGCTAGATACTGTTCAAGCTCTCTTTACAGATTGTGATCATCCCTCAGTTAAAAAACTAAAGAATTTAGAAGTATACACAAATAGATGTAAGTTGTTGAATAATATATAAAAGCAGTTTGTTTGTGATATTAATTTAACGTACGTTTTATATAATTAGATGATGATTTTGCATCTGATGTCATGAGTCTGCGTATGAAAACTGACGATTATGAACATATCAAAGTTATTGGTAGAGGTGCTTTCGGTAAAGTTCAATTAGTTAGACATAAATATACTGGACAAGTGTACGCGATGAAGCGATTGAGCAAGGCGGATCTGATCAAGCGATCCGATTCGGCGTTCTTCTGGGAGGAGCGTTACATCATGGCACATGCCAGTTCCGAATGGATAGTGCAGCTACATTTCGCCTTTCAAGATGCGAAAAATCTGTATATGGTGATGGATTACATGCCTGGTGGTGATATGGTTAATTTAATGTCGAATTATGAAATACCGGAGAAGTGGGCGAAATTCTACACAATGGAAGTTGTGCTAGCGTTAGATGTCATACATAATATGGGCTTCGTGCATCGTGATGTTAAACCGGATAATATGCTCTTGGATAAATACGGTCATTTGAAGCTCGCCGATTTCGGAACGTGTATGCGAATGAACGAGGACGGTCTGGTGCGCTCGAATAATGTGGTTGGTACGCCGGATTACATATCGCCTGAGGTGCTGCAGAGTCATGGAAAAGGCATTTACGGAAGAGAGTGCGATTGGTGGTCGGTGGGAATTTTTGTGTACGAAATGCTCGTGGGAGAAACGCCGTTCTATGCTGATAGCTTACTTGGCACCTACAACAAAATTATGTATCACGAAAACAATTTAACATTTCCACCGGAAGTTGAAATCTCGAAGGAAGCCAAGTCTTTAATTCAAGGATTATTATGTGATAGAACTAAGCGTTTAGGTAATTTCCTACATTTTAAAAAATTAATATTGCGAGACGATTTTTAAAAGCAGCGTTTTGCAATGCTGCATTGCAAATTTTCACTAGTTTAACCCATCCGAACACGCCTATTTTATAGCATTACTAAAACGTTTCCAATTTGCATAAAATTAATTTTGCTTTTTTAATGGTTTTGTTTACGTTCAACGCTTAAAATCCATTAAATTTTATGTTAATAATGATTATCTCTAAATTTAAATGCGTTTACCTTCTCTTTAAATTTATAAAATAAATGAAAATTGTCTAAGCAAAGTAAACTTTAAATAATTTATTAGTGACAATTCAAATAGCAGGTCATTTTATTCTTGAATAAAACAAATTCGTTAATTGACAATAATTAAGTAAACTTCAAACACAAGTTTGATATGCATACAGTCATACCTCGTATATTGAGTTATAGCACATTTAATAGGCACATAATTTTATATTGATGGTGTTAGAAGACTGCTTTTAACCTTAAGCTCAAGATAATAATGTTCTTCTGTTTCCATTAAGTGAAGTAGAAGTCAAAAATGGACTTGGCTTTGAATTTTATTTATGTATATTTCCTTGAACGCATGATGCTCTTTATACGAAGTTGGACTATATGCAACAAGTAACAATTAAAATTTATTTATTATATTTGTTTTCTGTTTTCGTAATAGGTCGTAATAATGTTGAAGAAATCAAAAACCATCCGTTCTTTCTCAACGATCAGTGGTTCTTTGAAAATTTACGTGATTCCGTCTCACCGGTAGTGCCTGAATTGACTGGAGATGATGATACCAGCAATTTTGAGAATTACGAAAAGGACGACAGTCCGGAAGAAATCTTTCCAGTTCCTAATAGTTTCGTCGGCAATCATTTGCCGTTCATCGGCTTTACCTACAATTCCGACTATCAGCTGCTTTCGAATCAATCGGACAGCGTTGATAGCAATCATGTAATGAATGATAAAACTGCTCAACTAACCAAACTAGAAATCCTGCTGGACCAAGAGCGCAAAAATAATGAATCCCTAGAGAAGAAACAACGAATTCTAATCGATCAATTAGACACCCTGGCGCAACGAGAATCGGAAACCCGTGAGGAGGCATCCAGAATCGAAAAGGAGTTGACAATCTTAAAGCACACCTACAAGGAAACGCAACGCAAGGCTGAAAACGAGTCCGAGCATCGAAAGAAGAATGAAAAGCTGCTGAATGATATAAAAAAGCGCTTGGAGGATGAGCAGAATAAACGAACACGCGAGATGAATAACAATCAACAACACAATGATAAAATCAATATGTTGGAGAAGCAAATCTCCGAGTTTCAGGATAAATTAAAGGCGGAGACGGAGAATTGTCAGCGATTGCGAAAGCAGGCGGCCGAATTAACAATGGCGAAGACCACGGCCGATCAAATGGCTGGTGAATATCAAACGATGCTCCAAAATCTACAACTCCAAAGAGACAATTTGCAGGCGGAGGTTGCTATGCTGCAAGGACAATTGACGCAGGAACGTAATACCCGATCTCAAGCTTCCGATCTGCAATTAGTATTAGAAAACAAAGTTCAATCGCTCAACGGCGAATTGGAGCGCAGTTTGCAGCGCGAAAATAAGCTGACGCTGGATAATATGCAATTGACCGATCGCGTTTCGACGCTGGAGAAGGAGTGCGCCAGCTTGGGATTAGAGTTGAAGGCGTCGCAAAACCGCTATCAGCAGGAAGTCAAAGCACATGAGGAAACCACCAAGAGCAAGATGATGAACAAGGAAGAGGCTAATCTAGAAGTTGTAAAAGGTATGATAATGTTTTACAAATACGATAACACTTCATTCATGATAACTATACTATTACTCACTTAATTTTGGTGCAATAAAATTAAGTTTTTTGCAAACATTTTAATCAGATTAGATAAAAAATTAATGCGTATATAGTCTAGTTAAACAATGCTATTTGTTTATTACAATTTAATAACGATCAATTATTGATTAGTGCTCGTGGAAAAAATAAATTTGGGTAATTATTTTACATTATTTTAATTAAATTAGTTTTAAAATTATGATACATCTGGAAATATTATTGCAAAAAGATTTAAGAAATAAGGAAATTGTTAATTCAGCTACCTTATTTAGAAAGGTAGATATGTTCCTAAGAAAATTGTGGAAAAATTACATGCAAGATATAGTAATATTGAGAGTATGTTCCGAATCATTAAAAATCGTTCCATATGAAAAAACTTGAAATGTTTTTTCTCAAAAACCGTGTAAGTAAATTAAAAATGAAATTTGTATTATAACTATTGTACAAAAAGCATGACCATTGTTATTGTTATTAAACAAAACTAAAATTAGTATACCAGTGGAATTTTAAATTCGAAACGAAAATTGCTTTTTATTATTTTTGGCTATATAAACTGTGATTGACTACTATTTATTAATTTTTAATGCTTTACATCTTGTTATATCAAATTTATGTAAAAAAAAGATTCGAATTTTTACATCAACTCTCGAACTTGCCACAATATTATATGTTTTTATAATCAGCTTTAGCGCGTTGAAGATATATAAATATTGTCGTCTATCAGAAGAAGTAACATAGCGTAACAAATTGAAAATTAAAACGTTACAGACTTAAACAATACGTTAAGAGATTGCAGAAAATGCGAGTAAATTGAAGCGAATTTAATTTGTGATGAGGCCGAAACGATGTTGCTATGTTGTATATTATATGTTTCTTAAAATCTTTTGCTAATTAGCGTTGAATACTTCCAATTATATCATAATTCTACATTTAGCAAGTACTGCAAAAAATATTTTATTTTGTTTTTTATAATTTAGCGCTTCAAACGAAATTGAACGAAGAAAAGTGTGCCAGACAAAAAGCCGATCTAAATTCGCAGGAAAAGGAACGTCAGATCTCGATGCTATCGGTTGACTACCGACAAATTCAGCAACGTTTGCAAAAGTTAGAAGGCGAACATCGTCAAGAAATTGAGAAGGTTAAAGCGTTGCACAGTCAAATTGAACAAGAACACCAAAAGAAGGCGATTTTACAATCCGAATTAGGTCAAGCGCTATCCGAAATTGCTCAATTGAAAGCGAAAGAGTGCCAATTAATCAATGAAGTATCACAAATTCAGGAAACCAAAAAGCTAATCGAAGAGGAGCTGTTCAAAGTCAAGCGTGACTGGTCGATAGAACAATTACAAATCAAAGAGCTGCAGGATAATTTAGAAACGGAACAGTACTTTTCCACGCTGTACAAAACGCAAACCATCGAATTGAAGGAGGAATTGGAGGAGAAAATACGACAAGATAAGGAGTTCGATGAGGAGCGAACGAATTTGAAGCATCAGTGTCAACTGGCTATTGCGCGCGCTGATTCCGAAGCATTGGCGCGTTCAATCGCAGAGGAAACCGTCGCCGATTTGGAGAAGGAGAAAACGATGAAGGAGCTGGAATTAAAGGATCTAATTGCCAAACACCGAAACGACTTAAATTTGAAAGATATCGCATTGAATGCAGCCAAAGATAGGGAGAACGAGGTGATGAAGATGAACGATCAGGCAACAAAGGATAAGGATGAACTCGCTAAGAAGTTGATACAGGCGCACGAAGAGCTGAGCATGACCTCCTACAACAAAGAGGAGATTGATAAGTTACATGCTAAATTGAAGACTGAATCGTTACTTAAGCAGCAGGCGGTTAATAAACTGCATGAAATTATGAATAGGAAGGATATTAACAAGGATAGTAAGGGTAAAACGAAAGTGTCGAGCGCCGATCTCCGACGAAAGGAGAAGGATTTGAAGAAGTTGCAGCAAGAGATGACACAGGAGAAGGAGAAATTCAATCAGCAATCAGTACAACTACAAAAAACCATTCAGGATCTTAACGTATGTTTAAATTGCTATCATAATCGCTAACAATATTGATTGATTTTATTATTTTAGGCGCAATTATACGAAGAGAGCATGACGCGACAACGCTTGCAGATGGAACTAGATAGCAAGGATTCGGAGATCGAGCAATTGCATAGCAAATTATCGACGATGAACAGCGAAACGGCGTCTTTAAGTTCCGCCGACAATGATGGCGAAGATGCTAACGCTGATTCGATCATCGAGGGCTGGTTGAGTATCCCCAATAAGCAAAATATTCGACGGTATGGGTGGAAGAAACAATTCGTCGTCGTATCCAGCAAGAAAGTGATCTTTTACAACTCAGAGAACGACAAACAAAATACCGATCCGGTAATCGTTCTGGATTTGTGGTACGTATCATGACATTTTTTACCAACTTAATTGTAATTTGAATGAAATTTTAGTAAAATATTCCATGTGCGATCGGTGACCCAGGGTGATGTAATACGCGCCGATTCAAAAGATATTCCAAGGATATTTCAGTTGTTGTACGCGGGTGAGGGTGAGGCTAGGAAAACTGACGAACAGGGTAATTCGCTGGATATTAGTTCGATACGCGGCGATGATAAGCCGGGCGCGATCACGCATAAAGGCCATGAATTTTTACTTATCTCCTACCACATGCCGACCACCTGTGAGGTTTGTCCAAAACCGATGTGGCATATGTTCAGACCGCCACCAGCTTTGGAATGTAGACGTAAGTAAATTTATTCGTATTACTTTGTTGGATGATAAAACTGGCGTCATTTCTAAAAATAATTTATTTAACATTCATGCCGTTTAAATTCAAACATTCATGATTGTAAATAGGTATTTTATTTGAAAATGCTGTTTTTGAATATAAATCAAACATGTTGGCAAATTATTAAATCACAAAATTTTCTCGAGCTAGAGAGCATAATGAATACTAGTATTGAATTTAAAAAGGAATTAAGTATTTTCACTCAGTTAGATGCGAATACACACTTTTTCGCTTATAAAGCGTAGGTTCTGGCTAGCTAGTACATTATCGTAATTTCTGAGACAAACTAACATGATACTTTCTATTAGCCAATTTGCGATTTTTGTGCCCACGAACATCGAGCAAGTTATATTATAGATATATCAAAGGAGAATATTAATAATACGCATTTTATTATCTACGAAAACAAGAATAATTTTAGGTAACACATGTAAACAAAATGTCAACATTTATAAAATTAATGTGTGTTTACATGAGCAGCAGATAATTCTGCAACAAATCCAATATATCGAATATAAACCTAAGTATTCAAGATGGCAAGAAAAATTACTTACTTGCTGATAGAAAATAGCATTATTTTAAGGTATTCTTGATATTTTTAAAAGATTTTTATGTAATTATTACTAAAACACTGCAAGATTTCTTTTTTTTTTCATACACAAACTGAATCATAATATTCAACTAATAGGATTTCATAACTTGTAAGAAAAAAATTTTTTGTGTTGCATGCTAAAATGTTTTGTAATATTTTTAGGATGTAGAGTAAAAATCCATAAAGAGCATCTCGATCGTAAGGAGGATTATGTAGCACCAATAGCGCCTTGCAAATTACACTATGATCCTACATTTGCCAAAGAACTATTACTATTAGCGCCCGGCGAGACCGAACAGAAGTATTGGGTGGAAAGGCTGAGCAAGAAGATTCAAAAATGTGGCTACAAAGCAAACAATTCCAATGCCATAGATTCTGCTAAAGTATCTCCTAGGTAAGTCAATAATAGCAATGTGGGGGCAACAAATCGCTTGCTTCTCCGGCCACTATTTTTATTACTACTTTTTATACAATATTTTATTATTTTGTATGCCTTACGATTGATTGATTGCTTCAATTTAGGTATGTAATTTAGTGGCATTATTTTTTACGGACTGTAACTATGAGGCATGTGCATGTTCACGTCTATTTTTATATTGTTGCTTGATTCTATTCAATGTTACACACATTCCACATTTGTGCATTATTATTTATGTGTTATACATTATTATATAGTTTTTTTACGTTTGCTTTTGTTTGCAAGGTGTTTGAAAAGCTGTCAAACATAGCGAAATTAAACGTCGGAAAAGAGAGAAGGTATATTGTAGTAGTGTTGTCGTCAACTAACTTGTCTAACACTACAGTTGGCAAATGATTGTTTTATAGTATGTACTTACTTGAATGACATCTTTTGGGACACCATGTTTTTATTTTTTATATAAAATATTTTTTCCTCACTTTGACTGCTTTAAAGTGTATTATTTATGCTTAATTGATACAATAAAATGTTGGTAAATTATTATTTTGGAAGTTTTTGTAGTGTTGATTGTACATATACTTAACTCTTAATTGCTTGCACACAGATTGGTCCAAACGTTTCAATTCTCATAATAGCGAAGTGATGTCTTATCCATATTTGTAAATATGTTTGTCTTTTTATGTTGTACTATATGTTTCAGTTATGTTTATTTGTTGTTGATATGGCATATTATTTATTTATTGAATTATTTTATAATATTGTAGACTTAGTGGTGAATTTAGCTTAAAATGGGACATTATAACCTTTAGAAAGTTCTATAGTCTATCTATATAATACAGATACTTTTCGCTTTACGACCAAATTTAAAATTATGAAATCTACAGTAAGAAAGCAAACTATAATTACTTTTTATACTATTCAAAGTTGTTGGAAGACAGCAATTTAATTTTCTTTGCTGAAAAGTCTGTCAATTGAAAAAAGTGTAAAATTTTATGTTTTCAGAAGTACAGTGTGAATTTTCACCGTTTTTTACTTAATTTTTCCTTTATTTTTTTTTATTTATCCAATTATTTTTGTGTAACTAATTGATTTCTGTCTTTCCTATTAATTTTGGGCAAAAAAATAATAAAATATTGAAGGCTACTGTTGCGACACATAACATTTCTACAAATTTCATATTTTTCCAAGCGACTTTTCTCAATTTATTATATTATGGAGAATTATTGAAGGACAGTATTAATAGTTTACATTATTTTAATGGAAAGTGAGTAAGTTACTTTAAATAAAATTAGAGGGAAAGTTTAACTTTTTTAAACTATTTTATATTCTCAATCTAAATTTGTAGCTTAAACGTCGTAAAGTGAGGAGTACCTACACAATTCATGGTTACATTATTTGACTGATGCTGATCAAGGAGAATGCCAGTACCACCTAATGATAAATCCACCACTGATTGTAGTAGAGTGCATTATAAAATAATTTAATGAAAAACAAAAACGATTGCATTATTTAATAATTTTACTAACCCATTTATTTTGTTTTGATTAACTTTTGCAATTTAGGGAATCGACGAGATCGTCATTGAAACCGTATTTGAACGTGCAACAACGCTCCGCCACTTTGCCGGCAAATTCATCGATGAATAATAAATCTTAAGGCTTAATAATTGTTCTGATTAATCATTAATAATAAAGTGATACATAACTTTAGTGCTGTGAATTATGTAAAACGATAATATTCACCAATTTTATGAGTAACTCAATATCTCTGCTGCTCAATAATTACGCCTTTATTACTTAAAAAAACAAAAAAAATAATCGCATTCAAATTCAAATTAGTTACAATTGGGGATATTAAAAGAAAAAAGTCCAATTATTAATTAATTTGGTATTATAATGCTTATTTAATTATCTTGTACATATCATTACATTTTATTATTAATAATCTAAACATTAATATTAAACTTACAAAACAATGTAATTACAGTTTTGCAATTAAAACTTATTTAATTTATATAAATTTTACAATACATGTGCAAACATGCAATGAATTATTAAAACGTAGTGATGATTTAATTGAGTAAATAATAATTCTTTGTTAAACAATATGTGAAAAAGTTAATGAACTTTTTATGTTTGCATGTTTGTTTATTGATATATTTAGTAATTACATTCCAGCAGCGCAGTTATTTTGTATATTTTATTAATTCCGTTTTATGTTAAGGGAATGTGAGAGAGTTGTGTATAATAATTTGATTGATTGATTTTACAAAACAATATATAGATTAAACTGTGCCTTAATTAATTGTACAACTATGTTAATATAATTGCAAAACGTACAGATTGTTATTTTTATTTTCTTCATCTTTCAAATCACCACAAACCAATTTGCGCTTTTTTAAATAAAAACAAAAAATCTTAATTGTTGATCAAAAACCGCACGAACGGCAATAAACTTTACAAACAAAAACATCAACAAAGTAATAAAACAACATCTTTTTCTATGAATAAAAAATTTAAATGACATGTTTTATTCCAGCACCAATTATGCAACTAACAAAAAAGACATGGCTAAGTTTTAAAAAAGTCCAACTTTCTTCTTCAACTCCTGCTGCTTCCATCGTGGCAATAATTCAAACTCTTTGTATTGCATCTTAAATACTTGTACAAAGTCATCGTGTGTCAAGTGCAGCTAAAACGAGAAAAATTACATGTTAAATTTGTTGAATAGATTATGAGG
Organism: Adinopsis sp. GC000173; assembly: GCA_030264715.1. Taxonomy (NCBI): domain Eukaryota; kingdom Metazoa; phylum Arthropoda; class Insecta; order Coleoptera; family Staphylinidae; genus Adinopsis; species Adinopsis sp. GC000173. The sequence goes on from JARJDW010014299.1 coordinate 15,567, forward strand.
TAAATTGCTTGTGTGTTGATGAGAGAACCACACAAGCGTGAAATTCATTTTTAATAAACAATCTTTGCTCATGCAAACTTTTATACGTGTATACAATTTGAATTTAAAATCGCAATTTAAAACTAACCTCTTTTACTAAAGCATCCACTTTAGTTGGTAATTTGTCTGATGGACCTTTTAGTATACTAATCGGGTATTTATCATATTTATTAAAGTGATCATCGTTACTCGTATTTATAACCGACTTGGTTCTTACAACAACTTCGCCGCCTTGCAGTTTTTGGCGAAGATCCTCAAAACATTTATAATTCTAAACAAAAAAATACGACTAAATTAGTTTCGTTAGTCATACAAAAAAATGAGTGTAGATTAATAACCTTCCACAGTTTCTCATTCCAATTAGCAAAGAATCCTGTAAAATTAGGCGGTTCACATCCCTGTCTAACTATCACAATCGGCGTAATTTGATCTTTGTCGGCAGGATCTTGGAAGAAGAAAATAATCGTGTGATTATATTGTAATCGTTGTGGTTGTAATTACGCAATTACCTGCTTTCATGTATTGTTTGGCGTACTCTAAGCCTAAACGCGAGTTGTCTTTTGTACTAAGCTGTCCAATCCACACAAAAATCGTATCGTTAGCATCTAATAACATAATATCTTCGGGAATTAGGTCTTCCTGTGTGAAATTGAACAATTCTTCAACTGTATGATACAAAAAAAAATGGTTAACTTCTTGTTGCTGTATTGTATATGATTATGTATTTTACAACCTTTAAACGTTCCTGAATTATTGGAGCACTGCAACAATCTCGCCGGCTTCCTCAAACCATCATCGCTCAACTCCTTTGTGGTCGTATAGGATGTTTTTCCACCTAATAACTCCCAAAACTCTTGCGGTTCTTTGCCTAATAGAATTGAAATTACATGAAAAATATTTAAAGTATTTTGTTGGCATCTCTTTGTAAACCGTATAAAATATAGAAGACACTTAATTGGTTTATAATTTATATTATGCAGTGAACTCTCTATATCAAAATCTCTCTAAGATAAACTGTCCTCTATGTCAAAGGAGAACCAGGAAGCTAATTGAAAAACGCATGTAAACTGTAGCCCTCTAAGTTTAAAACCCCTGTCAAATTTCCCTCCATCGTATAGTGATGTTGTAATCTAAATCCAAATCGGACCTTAAGATAGAGGGATTACACTGAATGTGCTCGAAATATGACAGATATCAAAACCCGCAACCAATCAAGTGTCTTCTATTATTATTAGATATATACGTAATATTTAATTTAAATATTTCGTGCTTTTGAATATTATCATCATTTACCTTCCAGCACAATTTCAAAGTCCTTTCCGGTAAAATGTTTGGCCATTTCTCTTTGATCGCCCGTGGACACATTACCACACCATATGTAGTAATGCTTACTCTTCTTTAATACGAAACAGTAATTTGAATTTAATGATGCCGCTTTGTAAGTAACTTGTGTGGCTTTACTACTAAATGATGATGATCCGTGTATTTGAACCAAGTAGTTCGATGGATGCTTAAGGTTCTTGCCTGTTTCTGTAAAGACACCAATTATAAACATTTAAACAAAGAAAATGATCTTACTTGTATTTAATTTGTACTGTGTGTCATCAATTCTATTGTATTTTTTAGCATTGTAAAAAGTTTTGCATGTGATATTATTCCCACATGATAAAAATGTACAGTACAGTTTTAATGTGAAACGACATCAACTGCATGACAAAAAGATGGCAAATAGCACAAAATTAATGCGAACGTATTAATATTTGCAGTTGCAAGAAAAATAAACACATTTTTAATCCAGAGATTATGTAAATATTACCGTCATAATCCGTTCCTTTTCCTTTGTAGATAATCATTCTTCCTTTAAACAACTGCAAAAACTGGGGGGGTTCTTTTCCTTGCATAACGCGATACTGAACCGTTTTGCCGTCAAGCTCCTCCAAAATCTCGCCGGCCTTCTCTTCGGCCGATATAACATCGTCCATACCAGCATTTTGTCCCTGTAATTTAATTAATTACATATATTTGATTGATTAAAATATGCGTGACTTACGAGCCAATAAAATACAACATGTCTCAAGTCGTTCGTTTTGTAATTGTACCAAATAATATAACAATCGGCCGAGAAAAATTGGCCGTGCTTCTCCTTCGGAATCTCAACGACGTCCGGTCCACGAATCGCCCAAATTCTCAGCAAGCCAGTGCCATCGTCAACGAGCTGCGTTTCGGCGGCCAGAGTCGGCCTTTCTTGGAGGGTGAACGCATCAAACTTTGTAATAATTCTCTTTCCAACTAAAATATTAATGATTAAAAATTCATCAAGAAAACATATTCTTTAATTTTGCTAATAATATGACAGGAAATCGAGAAGAGTCAATAATAGTTTCATGTTTAGTTTAAATGGTTTGATTCCATTCTCTTTCCAAAGTCCAGCGTCGCATTAAAAGACTCCCTTTTAACAATATACAAATTGCAGTGACACGGCCCCTGATAGATCTACCAGTTGAGGCCTTATAGGGACGTAGAAAGTGCTGCTAGATAAATGTGTAGATAGATAGTTAGGAAGAGTACATGAGTTGTTTAATAAGTCCCCGGCTTTTCCAACTTACTCCCTACATTTTTTTGTCTTTTACATAAATTTTCTTGTGTTTTCAGCATTCTTTATTATCTTTGCGAAAAAAGACCGACATATTGCAAAAACGTAAAAAAAATGTGAAAAATTTAGTAAAAACAACAAACCTGCAATAGTTTTACTCTTAGCATCATCTTTATCCTTCCAATAATAAAACAGCATTTTAAATTCAATGCATTCATGGCCATCCACAACTCGACTAACGGCGGTATTATTCGGATACTTCTTCTTCTTGACGAAACCGCGCGCATTTCGCATCGCTTCAATTCGCTCCTTATCACTGGCGCGCTTTCCCACCCACACCCATATACCGTTAACGCCATTGTCAATAATGAAAACATCCTGCAGTCGACAAATAACTAATTAATACAATGCATGCATAAGTAGATTGAGTTACACGTTACTTCAGCATCCAAATCGGATTGAATGAGCGGGCCAGATTTGGTTTCAGTAACGCGATATTTCCCATTATTATCCGAACAGCGATACAGTCTGATCGACGTTCGGTAATTTTTTTCGCCATCCTCTTTGTTTTCGTCGTAGTTGGGCGGCATCACGTGTCGTCGATCGAGCGGCAAGTGCTTCTCGAACTCGAGCTTGTCTTTCGGCGACATTGTTTGCTCGTATCCATCATCGATAAAGCAGATCCGATTAATTCCCGTTTCGGCCTGAATTTGCGCGGCAATCTGGAAAGATAGATGATTGATGAGTATTTGATTGGCCTGGCCGAGTGTAATTATTCTATACTTTAGTGCTATGTAGCTTTTCGATCGCATTCGACGCACGTCCAATCCACACAAAGATAACGTTCTCCGTTTGTATGAGAAAGATTTCACCGCTATTGAAGTGACTCCACGACACGGAACTTAATTGTGTGAATATCGGTATTCGACGGCCCTTGATCTTGTAGATTTTCGTATGAAGGCTTGCGAAGATATCACGATTGCCGTTAGAGCTACCACCTTTCAGAATTCTACAAGTATTCGATTACAGTGAAATCGTAGTTTACGAGCCACGTATTAAATGTTGCATTAAGTATTTATTTTATTATCCAAACTTTCATTGTGACAGAGATAACTACTACTACTAACCTTATGCCATTTTTAAAGTAGCTTTTGAAACGCGGACTTTCATTTCCTTGAGTTTCGCGATGCTGGACACCATTTCCACCTAGGTAACTATCAAGTTCAACCGTTTTGTAAGCGGCTACGCCTGATTTGTCAGCGGTGGTACTTGCGCCCAGCCAAAAATGAATGTGCACTTCCGTATTATTCTTTACTTCTCTAGACTAGGAAATTGGAAGACATAAATTAAAATCAATTGCATCACTACTTATCAAGTAAAATATTATTTTTTCATTAACTTGTTGTTAAAGTTCTTAATAATATAGGTTATGTTTACTTTTAATCAACCAATCGCCGTTCATCATAAAGTAGTGTCAGCTGTACTAAATTGCAAACTTATGTATAACGTAATATCATCAAAATAGAATTTAAATTAAGCAATAAAAGAATTAAAAAATTAGATCATTTGAGACCTGCCGGCTATGCAGGTCTCTAAATTATCAACATTTAGGTTAGAATTTGTTTACTTGTTTACTTCTTAAAAAATTACAATTGCTTAAGTAATTTTTCCAGTCATATTTTTTTATAAAATATCTGCGAGTAATCAATATAATTAATTGAAAATTATCATGCAAAACATATCAGCTATGCAGATGGCCAAATTATCAATATTTAGGTTAGTAAATGTTTTTTTTCTAGTTAAGAATCTAACAATTTCTTACCACAGTGTCTACGGTAGCCGGTACATTACTGGGGGAGGAAGCAAATATAATGTAACTCTCACTATCGTAAAACGTTCCATAACCATCTCTAGGTAAGGCAATAACATTCATATTCTATAATAATAATGAAAAATGCATTAATACCATGTAAGCGCAAACATAAACAAAACGCATTATTTGTGCACATGTTTTACGTAGGTATTGTGAAAATAATAGAAAGGCAATCTAGATATACTAGGTACAGTAGAGTAATTCTCCTGTAAAATGTGTAAATAAATAACAAACGAAAAGTTGCACGGATGCTGGAAACGTGAGCCATAGTAAAAAGAACAACAAACAAAAACAACAAGAACATGGTGTTGTTTTTGTTATGCAGATGTGGTATGATTTAAATGGAAAAACACATCCACGTGCAGCTGGGCTAAGTAATTGCAGGGCACTTTATTCAATTAGACAATGCGAATAATTAAAGAGAAAGATTATTTAGGTTGGTTGAAAGTTTGCAAGTTACACAACAACCAAAAATCTTAATCCAAACTTTTAACGCAGATTAGAAAATTAAGATAAAGCTTTAGATTTAGTTGCAGCAACGCATAGGAAATACAATCTTCAAATTGGAAAAAGACGTAAAGTAGAAACTAATTTAAGAAGTAGAAAGTTTGATATAATCGACATTTTTATCGAACTTTTGCTGTTAATAAATTTTATACTTTTATTGTTCAAAACTGATAAAATTTAAATATATTTATTAATTAAGGTAAAGTTTGAAACTTAAACAACGCAGAAAAGGAAATGCAATCTTTAAATTGCAAAATGATGCAAACTAGAAATTAAATTACGAAGTGGAAATTTTGGGCTACACAGCAAACTTTGTCTTATTGAATTTTATATTTTAATTGTACAGATTAAGGCTAAAAACTGAGAAATATAAATATTAATTTGAATAATTGAATTTGAAAGAATACATTCACTTTTATATCCAGTCATTAATAATCGACGTGGGCTGTGATGTTTTCCTTATAAATTTTCGAACTTGCTTGAGATGCAACTTTCAAATAAAAACGTGGAAACAATGTGTTTTGTCGCTCAATTTCCGAGGTTGCATGCAATACAACAACATTTAAATAAGAAAAAAATCAAAATAAAAATTAATTTAATAGATACAATGTTTTTAATTATCAATAGCTCTGTATTTTGATTCTTCATTAAATTGAAAACTAGGAAACGTAGGCAAATATTAATTTAAATGCTTTGTGATCACAAATTATTTGCTATTAGTGAAAAAACGCAAAACGAATGATTTTATCTATTACACGCAATAATCACTAATAGTTCATGTGGTCTGAAAATAAAGAAGTCAGTATTCTCGCACAATTTCAAAATGTGCACGAGATTTAAGTTTCAAGTGAAAAAAACACTACCATTCTTTAATTAAATTTAGTAATAAACTTTATATTAATTATTCATTAAAAGTTTAACACTCAAAAATGTAAATCGTATAAATATATTTGTAGGTTTTAAATGAATAATGAAAATTAGCAAAGTTTTTCGGCGTTTTGTTATTGTTAGCAGAAAAATATACTAAAATACAATCTCGAAAGAAAACACATCAACTTTTCTTCAAAACTACTATTGTCTGAAACATTGATATAGGTATTCTCGTCCAGTTTCCAAATAAATAAGATAAAATACAAGTATCAAATAAAAAAACACAAATTTAGTTTATATTAATTTGGATATTTGTAGGTCCTTAAATGAATCATGTAGATTAGCAACGTTTTTCGCTACTTTGTTGTGAACAGAAAAATATGCTAAAATGGAATTTAGAAACAAGAAAACCCATCAACTTTTCTGCAGAACTATTAATGCTTCGATTTGGTCTGAGATAACAGAATCGGTTTTCTCGCACAATTTGCGAATTTACATGGACAATAAAACTTTCTTCGTTATTGCAAAAAACACCAAGCGAGAACAAATACTTGCACGCATAGGTTGGTTAAATTTAAATAGAAATTGTGTTTTGACTTATATAAGACATACACGACTGCATCCAGCAGCAACAAAACGTATAAAACAACAATAATAAAATGAATGAAAAAGTGAATTGATAAAGATCGGCAAAGTCTGCAATGTGTGTTGTGTGTGTGCATTGTTTACATTTAGGTTGACATACATCAATTCTCCATATGTGAAATCCGGTATAATGCTTTTGTATTTTTCTAAATGCCGTATCCACAATTCCATTTGATGATCCATTTGAAAAGTTATCAATATCGTCCTGCAATTAAAAATAAAAATAATGTAAGAAAATGAGCAATAAAAGGCATACATACAAACAAACAGTTACAATAAATTTAAAGCCTAAAGCAAAGCGCGAGCGAGCGCGCGCGCTATACAAAAAGCTAAATCAAATATATCACACGAAGCGTGTAACCGTGTTACATTTGTTTCGCACTAATGGTTTTTTAAACGAACATAAAATTGATTTTATATTGATTATCAATGCATTCTTGCGGTCATTGTTTTACGACGGCTCTCCTTCTCGCGCATTTTCTTCTATTCGTATATAATGTCCCGGATCGTCGTACCGATACAAGAAAATTGTGCAGTAAAGAAAGATGGAAAAGAGTCGACGAGTGTGGTACAGTTACAGAAAATTTATATTTATTTATAATCTATAGATTAGATTTTAATACAAGCCGGATGGTAATTAAGAATATGCAGCTGTTCGAAACTAGTTCAATAACATAAAAATGTAATGTATTTTCTATTACCGGCAATCCATCTCGATATTATTATTATTATATTATATGAATAGAAGAGAAGTGAGTTATAAGGTATTTTCCATAATAATGCAAAAGAATGTAGATAGGTATTATTAAATAGAAATTAATCATATGCAATAATGAATTTATGTATTCATTCATTGCGTATTTATTGGCATTGATCGTAATTTGCTTGTAAATTATTATATCGATAAATAATAAAATGGAATTTATGCGGTGGTATGAAATGGGAGTAAATAAACAGTTTGAATTCAATACATATTTATATATTATTATTATGAATATTTCTTAATAAAAATTTGTCTTTTTTTTAGCTTACTCCTAAAATTAATCAATTGGTAAATCTGGCAGACTTGCTTCAAATTCACTCTATACCCTCCGTATCATTGCGTATTGTATAATGACGAGTTTTTTACTAGTGTTGAAACAAGGCGTGTGTTACTACATTTATAAAGGTACGTAAAACTTATTTGATACATATTTGTCAATTATAACACATCGACGACTACGAAACTTTTTGGGATTCCGGTTAAGAAGCCATTTTGACTTCAACATATTATATTTTATTAAAAACTTTTGTTATTTTGTAATATAAGTCTTTTTGCGGAAGCCAACTACCACATAATTCACAAAAAGTGTAAGTGAAGAGTTTAGGACTCTAACAGCCACACATTCTACTTCAAACTTCTAAGAAAGTCAGTAACCTACACGGGTATCTTTTGTAGGGTAATATGATAAAAAACTATTAAAATTTGAATACTATCTGTTAGCAGTAATGGTGAAAAGATGTATTGCACTAAATAAGTGCATCGTGCTCTACAGGTTCATTTTAGCCCTTACTTCAAATACAAATTGAACTTTATACAAATCACTTGAATTAACGCAAGTCTATACAAAAGATTTTGTTGTTTATATGTCGTCTGTAAAGTAATTCATATTTTTAACACTTTTTGCAGTGATGTGTAAACGTCAAGTTATTTCCTGCTATTCGATAATTTTAGGTGTTGAGATGTAATATACTACTACAGATGCAAATGGTCATACTTTGCATTTCATATCTTCTATATATTGTATATAAAATTGAATGTGTGTCTGTTTGTACTCGATAGATTCAAAAACCATACATCCAATCGTCGTGAAACTTTGGGGAGTTGTTTAATATAGTCCAAATAAGGTTTCTGGCACATTAAACATTAAAAGAAGACGTTATATTCTATAAAATATGTTGTTTAGTGTAGGACTGTCAATTTGACAGGACAAAAATTTACATTTAC
>JARJDW010014300.1:0-12539 GCA_030264715.1 Adinopsis sp. GC000173
TTATTGCAATTTATCATTTTGATATGGTGTGGCGCATTATTATTGTGCAAGTAGGTCACAATTCACATTTTTTGCTGCTGTGGCTGCTGTACACACACATTTATAAATGAAATAAAAGAGTTTGTAAAAGTTTGAATTACACTAAATATTTTTACTCAACTTCTTTGCTGTAAATGGTTATTCTTGTTTATTAAAGTTTATCGAAAATTTACATCTTTGAATCACTTTGAACTTTAAATATTTTAATTAAACTATTAATTTGGCACTAGATTAAATACAATAATTATAAAATCAAAAATGATTTAAATTTTAATGCTTCCCATAGGTAAAGAAATGCTAAAAATAATATTCCAACGTAGTAACTTCTTTTCCTTACGGTTGAGGAATCGGTGCAAAGGCTCCAACCATTAACCATTGAAGTAATTTATTATTATTATTATTACTATTATTTATGTCACCAAACTTATTATATATAACTTTTGATACGTTTGCATGTAACCCTTCAAAACAACGATCAAACAAAAAATGCAATTCCTAGACAGTGTATTTACCTACATATGTTTTAAATTTCCTGGCTTATGTAAACAACAAAGATGCATCTGGGGCAGATAGTAGTTATATTCTATTAAAATTGTTCCAATAATATCTATAACAAAGTTATAAGTAGCCTTCACTTTTCATATAATATTTACCGGCATAGGTATTCATATGTCTTTTAAATTTCCTGGCCTATGTAAACAACCAAGATGCACCCGGGCGTAGGTAGTAGGTATATTCTTTTAAAATTGCGTGGGCATAATATAATTTCAAGCAAAAAAGCAAATGCGCATTCTAATTAATATACTATTTTTAAAATTTTATAAAAGATGCTTGCACATAATATAATTTTTATAACATAATTATAAGTAAACACCCACATAGAGACTACTAATTATATTACTGTTTAAAGAAAAAATTATTTAAGGGAGACTCATCTAAAGAACGATCCTTTGGTAATGCATATTTTTCGCATACAAATCAGAAAGAGTTTGTTCAAGCGTCTCATATGGACAGTATAATAAATATAATAATTTAATTGTATGAAAATCTAAACTGACAAACATTTCCTTAAACAAAGAGAAACAATCTCCTAAATTATAATCTCGGTTGGGGTGGCGGAGTTATGTTGGTTAAAATGTGTTTGAAAGAGAAGAAACTCTGTGAAAACTTTGCCGTAAATTTATTTACATCAGCATCATAGCAAAGTTAGTCTGAATTAGCCGAGACATGACAGCAGACAGTGAATTAAAACCTCCAACTTGCTAAATGTCCCCGTTACTTGCGCTGGGTGATTTAAGACAGGTGAAGTGCAAGAACATTTATCATGGGACTTCAGTGAGTTATGAACATGCTGGAAAAAACTCAATAGACGTATTTTATGTTCTAAAAAATGTCTCAGGCCAACCGTATAAATACCTAATACATTTCCCATGTGACCAACTCTTATGACAAAATGCAAGAAGAAATTACTCATTGTGACACGCCTCTGATGTCATCTTAATAAAAGCTGATATTATTAACGCCTGAAATGTTCTAGCTCGCATCGCATCGCATCGCATCGAATAAGCGAACGTGAAAAAGATGAAAACCACACGCATTCATAACACACATCACAACGAAAAATTAATCATAAAAAATGACTTTTTCTCAAGTGCAGCGCGGCGCAAAGCGAACGCAACGCAACATATACGTACAGTGTAGTGTTGTACACTCGTAGCGCAGTACAATTACTGAAATTTACAATATTCCTGAGTAATTTACACCTCGAAGCAATAATGCAATTACCTCACGACTTGCTCAAACTAGTATGCACCCTACAGCGCTCATATACGAGACACGAAATTGAAGAAAACATTACTTGGAAGTCTTATTTCACATATCAAAGTAAATACCATATAATTAACCAACATGCAAAGAGATAACCAACAAAACATTTAATTGAATAAATATCCCCATATAGATATAAATTTCTAAACTGCCTTCATCATGTACTAGTACTTGTATAGATATCTCACAGACACAATTCAAAAGATTTATTGTAATTGCCATTTGATTAATTTAAATCTCACTTTGAGAAATTGTAACAAATTAACGTAATCAACAAAATAACCGGCTACGTGCATGAAACAACATCATGCCTGAACTTTCAACGCCATTTAATCAACTTGATTATTAAATAATAATAAGTTTTAATCGATGATTAATTATTAGATGAAGCGCAAAGCTGCCTTCATTCGAAGAGCTTTATTCACCTGCGGAATTAATTTTCACTTTGCTCTTTATTCTATATATACATATTTACAATTTCATACATATTTCACTCTACACTATATTACTATACTACAATCAAACTACATTTTTCAACATTTTTGTCGTACGATCCAAACAAATTAGGTACTAGGCGGCATATCTTTAAAATCGTTTCGCGACCTATATATTTGAAACGGATAAATTAAGTAAAAGTTGAGTTTAAATTGCATTTTAAATATTTTTATATTATTTCTATGTTGTAAATGGATACTTCTATGTATTAAAGTTTATCGAAAAATTACTTCACTGAACTGTTATGATACTAGACATTTGTATTTGTCAAAAAATTTAAACATATGAATTATTTATCTATCCTAATTATTTATTTAATATAAAAAATATAAAATCTGCACTACGAAATAATTAAAAAAATGAAGATAAAAAATTTAAAGTGTCGCAAAGGTTAAGAAATACTACAAATAATATTCCGCAGTAGCGTGCTTACTACGGTCGAATAGTCGGTGCAAAGGTTCGGAGCATTAATGATTAAAATAATTTATTATTATCGCTGCTTATATCACCAAAATTATTCATTATAACACACTTTTTCTACGAATGGATGTAAATAACGCTTGATACACTTGCATATAATAAAATATAATGAAAACAAAGCATCTGATGTATCCGTTTAAAAAAATATGATCAAACGGAAAATGCAGTTGCTAATTAATGTACTTACTACATAAGGCTTTTTACATTCTATGAAATATATAAAAACAAAGCTGTGTCCGGGAGTAGGTAGTTGGTGTATTCTATTAAAAATACATATATAATAATATAATATCTCTAACATAATTATATGTAGGTAAGTAGCCTAACAGAATCTCTATATTCAGTGCGTTTCATTCGAAGGTATACATAGGAAATGCAACCTGCACTTTTTAGTATCTCTTCGAGATTCTTAAACTTTACATTTTTTATGGGACTTTTTCTTTGAGTTTGAGAGAAAATTTGCGACGGTTTTCTTCAGATTATTCTTTGATCTTTTAGCATTTTTCATCAATTCCTCGAGTTCTATCATTATTGATTGAAAAAAAAATCCGTTTATCTCTGTTTTCGAACAATTTTAATGAAAATTTTTAAATATTTTTATTTATATCCACCATATTGAAGGTATTTAATCATATTACTGTTTAAATAAAAATTAATATTAAACATGTTCCTTTCATCTTTCATTTTGTTTATTTAAGGATACTTTACTAATAGGTCTGTGTATACTTAGCTATTTCTAATCAAAAATATTTTGATTTATGTACATATTTGTGTACCCTAAAATATTAGCCAGTAATGCAATTCATATACATTATTACGTAAACCTATATTCACCGCATTATAGATGCCAATTTTTTTCTCTTTACAATGTGATAGATGTATAATCCGAATTAACATAACAAAGTGTGAAAATTTTATGAAAATATTTAATTTAAAATGTACCCCAATCGGTCATACGCAATCCCAATTCTAATTCACTCATTCTATATATAGTAAATACATGGCTGCGGATAATTAGATTAAAAGCACATGAAATTATTGATATGAAAATTCTTTATCGCTTTGCTTTACACCCTCGTAACTTATATACATATAAATGTATGTATGACCAATAATCAAATATGGTCACAGATGTGTGAACAATAATCAGCTGTGTTTCCGATATTTGCAAAGTGAACGAACGAATGCTTGTACTACTTTATGCGTATTTGGTTTATCTTTTCCCTTTTTTCGTTTGGTAAAAGAACTGTGTGTGAAATGCCTTTGTGCAGGAGTGTATGTGTGTGCGGAATTTAAAAACCATATTTCAATAAAAATATGTATATTTCTTGGAAAGATATATATTTTTCAGTAGAATTTGCGATGATATTCTGTTCACGTTTGTCACCACTTCAAGATAGTTTTATCTGAAGTGGGTAGCAGATATATCCCTAGTTACATACGTATAATCGATCGTTTTGTATACAAGGTGCCATATCTGAACGAAGAGATGCAAATCGTCAAATGTACCGTAAATTATATTCACTATCAGGTGTCTCCAAGGACGACCTTCAACTAAGCATAGAGGAGATGAAACCTTTTTCAGGAAATGTTATATTTCATATTTCTTCTTTCAACTTAATGGATTTTAAATATTTCTCCTGACATATTTAATTTATATCGTGCCATGGCGTTAAATATTATTCAAAGGAATGAATAAGAAAAAATAATGCTAGCAAGTATTAAAAAATTGATTTATCTCCGTAATAAACCTACAGCAGCAGCAATAATGCTTAATTTAATAATTTGGTTAATAGAATTATGTGGCTATTAAAATATTTATTTGCTATTTTTAACCGTTGAGTGTTTTATTTGGATATCAATGTGTTTCCACTTGGCTAGATTTTCATTATTTGTAAAATATCGTTTTAATTTTTCGCTGTTGTTTATTCGAGACACGCAAACAGTAAAAAAACCGTACAAACAACTACACAACCGTGTTCGTTGTAGATTAATAATATCGCAATATTCTAGTGACAGTTTGAATGCACAGTGACCTGACATGTTAGATTAGTTGCACTTTTACACCGTAATTTACATTAACCATAAATCAATGTGTGTGTGTGTGTGTGTGTGTGTGTGTGTTTGTCGAGCGTCCATTTACCGGTAATGTAAACATATTGACATTGCTTTGATTTATAAGAGAGGAAGCAAAAGCCTAATACCACTTTCGGACGAAACACCACACACATACACTACTACTACGTGTATAGCTCGTACACCTTCATCTGAAAGCATAAAACCCTCAATTTACGCCCAGAACATTATCGAACATGCTCACCTGAAACTATCAAATGCTTCCTCCTTGCAGCCATTTATGTAATAGTAATACTATTATGTGATTGAGCGATTATTTGATGGGGACTTGAAGTTCGCATGCGTTGATGAAATTTTTCATCGCATTTTATGAAGGAACGTATATAGACGCATATAGAGGGTAAAAAAGTGAACACCACCAACGCACTTTTACCATTCCAATAAACATGAAGGTGATAATTTCTAATAGACTTGATATATTGTTATTACTTCCATTAGAGTTTACTAACATAATTATTGATTATATCTAATAGTTATTTATGATAGGAGTGTGTGGGAAGGAGACCGCCACTCGTATTACATCTAAAAGCGATGCAACTATTAGAATCTGCCTTATAGACATATCTTATAATGTCTCTTTGGATAATTTACGATTTGCGTTATTCTCTAGCAGCGATGAATTTTAATAAAGCATTTTATGAGAAGGCGCGTCGCTTAAATACTTCATCCTATGGAAGAGATTCCATTTCGGAGCCCCCAACGCGCTATTTTTTCTTTGTACTTGCTTCATTTCTCTAGCGCTAAGATGAGACTAATTAAAAGTGCCCCAATGGTATTACTGTAAAAGTTTTCTCTTGTAAAATAATACGTAAATGCGAGCTAGTATGCAACTATGCGCGCGTTTATGTAACAAAAATTTTCATGCAGATGCAATTTCACCAAGTTCTGTAAACAACTGAAATGACTACCTAGAAAAAAATACTATAAATAAACTTTATGTATTGTCAAAAATTTTTATCAGTTAGCGAGAAAGTTTTTATATGACATGTGAAATGTCGAGAAAAATATAATAATAAAAAAACTATAGCGATGTTAGTGGCGCGAGAGTTTTTTTATATTTTCACGTTTTAAATGAAAATCACGTTTATAAGAAATCTTTCAGAAAGATTTAACACTTGCAACAAAGTTTATACATGTTGCTACATAGCTGGTGGAATTGAATAAAACTGATTATAAAAAAATGATATAGCAACGGATTTATGCATGGATCGATTGTGTAAAGCTCGAGCTTGATCACATTAGTAGCATGTAGCTTAGGCGCAGAGATTGTCATTGCTAAATGTTGTGGAAAGATAAAAAGATAAATGTTCAACACACACATAGATACACGCAAAAAGCAAACCGATTCGCTTGTACAAGCAAATACGTCTAGAAACATGTTATTTCATACAATATGAGTGGTCAAACGTGAATGTTATTTTCGCATCGCATCGGCGAAAAAAATCGCTGGAAAACAGAAATTTCTGAAGCGGATACAATCAAGAGCACAACACATTTCTGATTAGCAAAGCATCTGACAAAAGCCATCACGAGTCCAGGCGTGATGTGTCAGAAACAGTCGTCATGATGACGGGACTCTGGTATTATTAGCCTCGGGAGTGTGAGGGTGGCATTGTAACCTACAAGGGAGATTTCCCCCCTCTAACTCAAGTCAATCAGGGCGTGAAAACTGACACATTTACATACCACCCTATTGAATCACTACAAGTCTGAGTGTCGGGCGTTTCAAAGTCGTATTCAAACATAGGGGTTGAAGTGTTTCGCCTATAAGTGTTAATTCTCTAAGTGCATTCATAAAGGTGCTATTACGTTTTTAAACGGCGAGGCGGGAATTTTATTGTCATCCTGCTGGAGGACCCTCTATTATAATTACACTTGGCATAGAAATGAAATTATTTATATCTATCTACGTAGACTACAAACGCAAAAAAAAGAAGAAAGCACAAAAAGTGGAAAAATTGTTTAAAGAGATGCGATGAAAATTTGTGTGCGCGATAACGTTGATAAATCCTATATGTATAAGCTAAAAGCCTTTAGGAGTTTCCTCTTGGGGTACAATATGAAACATCACAAGTGTGTTTTACAAGTATATTCAATACATGTAGATGTGTATGCATTGAAACTGATAAACCACCACATACATATACAATATATCATAATGACACTCTATAATGCATCAAATACACAATGTAGCTCGCAGAAAATGAAGAAATAATTAGATAAGCAAATTTCCTGATTGTAATAAAACAGACTTTATAGTAAATCGCCTTATAGAGTAAACTTTTTTAATATTCAAAAACCTCTTTGTGAAGTTTATCTTCGTACAAAACCGCAACGAACGAACGAACGAACAAAAGTTGCAAAAAAATAATAGGCTAAAGTTATTCACACATTTTTTGTGCTGATTAAATCAAACAAGTAACAGCAGCAACAGAAGTAAAAGTGGCAGAGGCGATGGAATCTCCGATACAGCAAGAATTTTAAGTAGACGAATTACAATGCAACCGTATATTTTTTCCAAAGAAGTACAAAAAATCAAACGTGAACGTCTTGTTTGTGAATGATGGATGATGCAGCGTACATGCTCTCTCACCTGCTGCACACAAAACTTTACAAAAGAGACATTCCCACAAAGTTAATCAAAAATTTTCATGGTTTCAAGTGTTGTGCGCCGCTTAAATATTTTATTGTTTTTATAATGTTAATTTTCCGAAAAAAAATTACCTAACCAACATTTCTAATTACTTTTCATAACGTTACGTTGTTACTAATTATAATTCATAATTATCACCAAACGAACCTACTCTATTAGGAATGATCATTATTCCATGTTGAAAAATGCATAAAATATACATCAATACTACACGTATAGGTATGTATTTATAAAACATCAAAGTAGATAAAAATCATTCCGTAATAGACAAGTGAAACAAAAATATCGAGAATAAAAGCACACACAAAGCAAAAAACATCAAGTAGAAAAACTTCCATGAGATATCGTACATAATTCATCTGCTACCTCCGGATTCAGTAGTTTTCCTTCCGGTTACATTTCCACTCTTGCACTGAGTCTAGACTCTACTCATGTTCCTCCTCGTACTTACTTACTCGCACACCCAATCTAAAAAAAGGCTTTTTCGTTTTTTTTAACGTCAATAGTTAATGCTTCGCCGGCTACTTTCAATCCCAAATATGATTTGGAAATAAGAGTCCATTTCGGTAAAAAGTTGCAGTGATCGATCCTCGAAATAAAAATTCTAGTCAATCATCTATATAGAGCCGGGTTACAGATTGCCTGCCTATTGTATAATTTGAATAACGCGCAAGTGCTTACAGTTAGAAACACATCGGCCTTTTCCTGAATCAACATTGAAATACATAAAAAACACATTAGCCTAGATATTAGTCGATAATCTCGCTATATCGGCGTACGCGGGTAGTTTAATCAGTCTTGATGGATCGAAGGGTGGAATTCCCCTGAGAAATCAATCACTTCTCTGGACCGAAAAACTGCTGCCAATTGCCTACTCTGCGATCAGAAAAGGCGTAACAAAGTTTTTCGCTACGCCGTTCCGTCTCCTCTGTATATACACTGATTTATTTACTCACGGCAGCATCAAACTTTCAGCAAATACATCTCTATGTGATTCACATATTTAGTTGGTTTTCAACAAATAAGGGTAGCACCCATAATGAAATTGCAGGTGTTCCAATTCCCTATTACGAGCCGCTCACACATCAAAGCAGCCACTGGTGCTTTTTGTATCATCAATACACATTGAACTGAACTCGCCTCCCCCCCCATACACCAACCCTAACAAAATCATTGCAAATAAACATTATTTTCAGTTATTTCTCATCTTCTCTCTATACAAACAGACAAAAACACATCCACATAAACTCAAATTGTATATATAAAAGCTTCTTAAAATAAAATGCTTGTACATACTTACTTACAACATACATATATAATAGATGATATAAAACACTAAATAATAAATCAACTTTCCGAAATCCTTTTTGATTTGATGAATCATTACAAATAAATAAGAATCTTTGCCTCGAATTTAAAACCGGAAGCAGCAGACGTATAAATAATGAATGTAAATAAAACGTAATATTATATTTAATTATATTGATTCGAATTTCAATTGGGCATTAGGAAAATTGCATCATTTTAAAAGACGTGCGCGCTTCAAAAGTATGTACTGGTATTGTATCTCAAAATAAGCAAAGCATAATACTTCCAAGTTAATCACGTTCTAAAACATTAAATTTCAATTTCTATAAAAGGCAGAGCACCGAATATAATTGTAGATTTCAACTTTAATAACTTTTCTTGTATTTATGAAATCGTAAAAATATGAAACGATGTAAATGCACCGTAAAATTCGTTTTTCAATGTTTTTAAATTTGTCAGTGGGCTAGGAAATCAGTCGATAAGCAGCAGCGGCAGCAGAGAGAGCTTCATGTTCCCATGCTTGAAGGACTGGAAAATCGTAGTTTATTGGCAATTAGATAGAAAAATATGAAACTGTACATAACAAGCATCCATTATAATTGTCATTTACTAACAAATTGAATTAATAATCTTCCACATGCCATATTCGAACATTAACAAACATTATATACTATGTCTATAAGTATAAGAGATGAAAAAAGGCGATGTTAAATTAAACGTCAACTAAAATGATGAGTCACGTACTGAGCGCAACTTAAATATTACTACAAGTAAGTAAATTGCAATTAAACATATAATTTATTTCTAAAAGACTACACATATAAATAAAATTATAATTATTTTCAAACAGCCGCTGTTTATGTCAAATACAGCTGAAACCAATTTTAATTGTATTTAAAAAAAGTTTTGAATTTTTAATGTGCACTAATCGTATTGTTAAAATAAATTATTTCGAGTAGCTCCATGATGTGTAGAAAATATTTTATGTGAATGTCACGATGAGAAACTTTTGCGTTCATTATTCAATTAAAACTGACAGTAACTCATTAAAATGTAAATTATTTAATTAATCTAAAAATATTCATTTTATTGTGCATTCGTCTTAACTCTCTGCTTTGCGTTATCGATTTTAATAATATGTTATATAATGTAAAGGTTTTATACTTGGTAATTTAGGTAAATACACATTACATATACCTACGAGATATATGGTAGATATATATGTAGATATGTATGTGCCGGTACAACCTATTAATGTTTGTAGCAATATTCTGCAACTTTACTAATTAATACAAAAATAAAATGGAAGTCAATAAAGTGCGTCTTAATTAAATATGTAATTAAGTGGAACCTTCAAGTGTAGTATGGTGTGTGTGTCTTTAAAACATAAAATTTAAATAAAGAAAAGATTGAATTTCTGTCTTAAACCATAAACTTTTTTCCCATGCAACGAAAAGAACATTTCTAAGTGGATAAATTGATGCAGGATTTAAACATTAAGACATAAATTGTAATAAAAGTGTGCTATAAACATACGTGAGTAATAAACACAAATGTGTGGTTTATCTTCGGTTGCAATCCTTACAATTTTCTTTTGTGCACACACAAGTGCACCAACAATATAATAAAATTAAACAACTTCTTTTATAGTATATACGAAACGCAAGTACCTATACCAGATTTCATATCACGGATTAATAATTATGCGTAGGTAAAGTACCTATGTTGTACCTCCAAACAATACTGAGATGTTTGGTGTATAAATATTTTATTTGTTCAGTGTGTTTGACAAGATTTATTAGTTTTCTAAAACTCTATATAAGTCAATCAAAGTTTCGTATTATATATTTTTTTTATTTCTACATTATTTATTTTACGAAGGAAAGAAATCACATCGTTCTTTAACTTTTTTTATGTCCAACCAACGGATTAACTAGAATGACAGTCATATTTTCTATTTTGTAGATAATTTTTAAAAGACGAGTGGACATTACATATAAGTCATTTCAGCCACTTAAAAAACAGTAATAAATTTAAATGACAAATAAAAACGTAATTTTTTATGTTTTTATGCGTGTATGTACTAACAACATAATTAAAATTTTATGTGCGTCATTATTAAAATATAATTTTTATACACTTAAACGACATTTCATATATTATAATAATAAAAAATAACGATCAATTTGTAATTTAATATGTTCGTATAGTTGTGTAGCTTTAATGCCAACTATAAATTATATATTATTGAAGATATTTTTGTATTGATAAATAATTTATCAAATATTTTTTTATTATAAAAACCACTAACATTTTTATAGTCTGAAATTAATAGGTAAAAAAGCGTTCCACATAAAAAACGCCAAATACATTTCAAACAAAAATCCACAGCAACATAAAAACTCATCATGCTAAAAATAATGTTATTTTACATTTTTAAACAAAAATATATTTGCCACAAAGTAACGTTTATACATGAATACACAGAGAGAGATTCATGCTTTTAATTTCAATTCCAATAAACGTGATGTTTTATTAATATAAATTAATTTTATGGCGTATAATTAAATACGCTCTTCACTGTTTTAAGTATGAAAAATGGTTGAAACAACAAAACGCGCTCCGCAAAGAGAATAATCGTTCATATTTTATTAGTGTAATTAACAGTTTTATATGTATAAATTGCCTATCAATCAAACCTGATCAGACCTACTTTTTTCAATTAATTTTTTTTTTCAAAAAAATATAATAGAATCCATCATCATCGTACAAAAAATAGTATTTTAAATAATGCACATGCAGAAAAAGTGTGAAGAGTGCATGACATGTGACAATACATTTGGAGCAAATGTTTAGTGCGATTCGATGTTATGACAAGCAAATGCAAATCACATTTACATTACTGTCAAACATACAAACCTCATTAATACGATTTCATATTTTATTGATGGATTTATTGTCTAGAGAATGTATGTGACATAAAATATGTGCTATTTATAAGCTAACTTATGATAAAGTAGGTAATTTGTTTTATGTAATTTTATTACCAACTTCTGTATTATTTCCTCAAATCCACAATTTATTAATCTATTATAAACACACATTCACATAATATGTGGCCAGTTTAAGAGCAATTACACTGCCTGCACTTGGAACGTATAAATCTCACCACAAACTTTAAGACATTGAATATATATACATATATGCAGTGCGTTCGATTCAAAGGTATACATAGGAAACATAATCTATATACTTTTTTAGAATCTCCACCGACATTTTTAAACATTAAATTTTGGATTGGGATTTTTATTTGCATGGGAGGGATTTTTTAAGTATTTTCTTTTTTGATCTTGTAGCATTTTTCATTCCGTTAAATTCTTTGATGGAAAATGCTAAAAATCAAAGAAAAATCGTCGACAAATTTCCCTCCCACGCAAATAATTTTCTATATATACCTTTGAATAAAACACACCATATATACATATACAGTGTGTCCCCGGATCGACTTCACTATAGGGATAATTCATCGAAATATTTGGAGTCTTGTGCTGCTGCTTTGGAATCAACCCCTGCTTAGTCTGAAATGAATTTTAAGCATATT
>JARJDW010014304.1:0-28214 GCA_030264715.1 Adinopsis sp. GC000173
TCGCGGCGCATATTCATACGGGATACTATATACTACACTACCATCCATCCATTCCAAAACGACAACAGGTTAGCGCGTAGTTGAGAAATAATTTTATTATATGGCGAAGGCGACCAATTGACTTTAAGGTAGGAATGTGTATTCGTGCACCTGCAATAAGTGTATAAAAGTGGGAAGACACCTCCTACCTACTCCACCTGCTCCAATCGAAAGCGAATTCAGCAGGTGAATGAAAGCGTCTACAGGTAAAAACCACCTGCTGAAAGAGACTTACGAGTAAGTGTGTGAATGCGCGTATGTATCATGGCATTTGTGTGTGTTTCCAGTTTGCCGGCGCTCCGATTATTATTATGTACTTGTATAAAATAAAAACGGTCGCAATAGAATTATTAATTCGACTCATCGCTAATAATTGTTTTGTAGTTGCTTGTTTACATGACCTTTCCATTTAACCCTATATATGTGAACTTTACTAAAAGACCAATTGACTCCTAGAAAACGCAGTCTAATAATAATAATAAAAATAGCGCTAACGCAACGGAATTTCAAGTTTATCATCACGTGCATTCAATTGTATATTGAAGAGTGAGAGAAGCGAGCGCACACGAGAAAAAAATTGAAGAAAGAACGCGTCCGATTATTTCGTTTATTATATTAAATCGCTTTAATTACTCACATTGACAGGTGTTCCACACATTGGCGAGACTCCAAAGTCTATAAGAGTAGCTATCGTAGCACCCAAACATGCTCTCACTTCGCGCCACCATGGCCCACTGAATACTACAAGTACACACTGTACACGAGGCAAACAAAACTGTCACGATCAGCATCCCTCCCTCACCGGCGTCATCCCCACCATCGGCGCGCGCCTTCTACCTACACACGAAAAACCGACGCCGAGCGTCCCAACATATACCGCCCCCAAATCTGATGCCGATATCAAATTGACGCGTGCGGTCCGATTGAGATTTGAATCACGCAAAAGGTTCCACGAGATGAGCTTCATATAAGGGATGTTCCACTTGCTTATACAATCCATAAAGATAACTTAATAAGCTTAAGATTTACAGCCCAATATGCAATCAATTTTTTTTTATGAATCTATCAAAGTGTATTTTAAAAATGCAGGTGGAACATTTTTCATTTTATATTTTAATTTTGTTTTTTCATTAAAAAAGAAACACACATAAAAGAAACAGCGTATAGTTGTTACCTTTTTGTATATCTTATGCTTATTTATTAGATTATTTAAAACAAATTAAGCAAGTTGGACAAGAGTAATATGTGTCAACAGCATTTGGAGTTTTTATCGGCATTTTGAATAAATTTGAATTGGCAATACAAATATTGTAAGTTGTAATTGCTACGTGACATTTTAAAATTATTCTAATAGCCAGAGAATTTACTGAATGTTTGTTTTGTGTGATTGTTGTTATAAATTCTAAATTAGAAAACAACGGGAGGAAAAAAATATACAAATATATATGTATATTTGAATGAATGAATGAATAATAAAAGCGTTCCTTTTTACATCATCACATCATCCATCCGGGAGGATTCGTTCATTTCACCGAAAATTGTATTTTTATTTGTTCCGTTCATCCGCTCATCGTCGCGTCGTGGTCGTTGTCGTGGTGGTGGTGCAGGTAAGAGACAAAAGGAGGAAAATCTGTGCGACAGATGGTGTGAATGGCAGTGCATACTGCAATAATCAAGATCACCTCTGGGACGTGTCGAGAATGGGGTTTGTGTGCAGGTCAAACCTGCATTTAATGGGAGGGGGTGCGTTTTCAAGGTACAGTCGTGTGCTTTTTCAAAGAGCGCTTATCGTAAAACGTCCAACATTTGGCGAACATCTTGCGGACTCTATACAGACTATACTACGCGCTCACTGACTAATTTTAACACAAACAAACATTCTTTTGGTGCGCTCAGGTATTTTATTATACCATGCGGGTATTTCCAATTCCTGATGATCGCATTTGGCGTTGGATGTAGGTATGTGTGTGTGTATGTGTGCGCGCGATAAATAAAATAGAATAGAATCAGAGGGGGGAAAAGGAACACGATCCGGTTGAATCACCCCACATGCAATGCACAATGTATGCGTAATATAAATGCCCTTATTTTCTTCTGGACTTGACGTTTCAGGTTCGTAGATTGATTTCATTACACTATTCTCTCATATGTGTGTGTGTGTGGTGTGGTGTTTAAAAATAATTTGAAATTATTCATTATATACGTCGCGCCGTGGTCGAGCAGAGTCGAACTTGCGCTATTAAGCAAATATTATTTATTTAAGTATTATCATTAGATAAAATTGCTTAATTTACTTTCAATGATAAATTTCCTACATATAAATTAATTTTAATTGTTCTCTGTAACAACATCTATAATACTTGTAGTAGTTACATATACAATACATATGTACATATTATTTATTTATTCATAGAAGAAGCATATCAAACCAATATGAAGAATAAAAATAATAAAATTCCGTTAATTGTTGTAAAAAGATGATCAATTTAATTATTTCTAATATGTTATTAAATTTATCATCGCATTTAAACGTTTTAATACGCCCCTGTCGTGCGATATCAGTTTTTATCAGTTTCGAGTGCGTAACACGCATGAATTATGATTGGATTTTAATTTCATTGTTTTCACAATTACTTTATCCAATTGTTTGCATAACTAACAACAACAGCAAGCAAACGGTATCACAGAACCAACAACAAGAAGAGAGGAGGATGAAAAAATCAACTGCCGTATTTATTTTGGACAATTTCCAATATTGATTCGAAACGGGTCATAAGAAAATCATTTTGTTGTAAAGTGAAGGTCAAACATTGCCGATTTATGGCTCTATTTGCCATAGAGAAATAATGATGTTGTTGAAAATGTTTGAATCATTACTCATATAATTTTAATTAAAATGTATTATATATACACACATACACACATCTACACACATACATACACACGATTATTTGGTGGTTTTGCATACATGCCAAACGATAAAAAGCAATCATTTCTTAAACCCTAAATGTTGTTGAAGTATGTATGCATGTATCATGACATGACAGATTTGTATCATGTTGAATTTGGTAATGTACTCTCTTCTGCTTGATATATTTAGTTTCTACATTTTACAATGAGAATGGTCGATAAAATGTATAAACCAAATTCATCAGCATACTGCTGCATTACGTTGAGCTTGTCAACTTTAATAATATTGAGATTTATACATGTATACACATACACACATACACACACACACATATAGGATGCCTTTCTATACATATACTTATGGGTGTATGTGCTCGCAATTCCAATTCAAAAATGTTAAAATTCCAAGGGTAATGATTAATGATATCAACTAAGAAACTCGAAGAAATTCTTCTGTTTTTTGCTCCTTTTTATTATTTTTTGGTATAAAACTTTAGTCGTTTCTGCCGTTTTTTTTCTCTTGTTTGGTGTATTGTATGTGTGGTAGTTCTTCGCTTACATACAAATTATATAAGACTTTGTAAAACTAATAAGAATAGAAACAAAACAAACAACAAGCGAGAGCGAGGGCGGCGAGAGATGAAGAAGAAGAAGAAAAAAAAGTGTACGAATGATGAAATTTAGTTGTAGTAAATAATAAACGAAAACACGGTGTGGAGAATGCACATTATAAGCTGAAATGTCGGACACAATCTGTTACACACCGCAGAGCTCCCGACATTTTTCAAAAGCTCTTTAATCGCGATCGAACTATTGAAACCTGTTGCAATTCTCTCAATAAAATGTCAGAACGCGTTGCACACATTCACATAATCAATTTGCGAGAGGAGAAGGAGGAGCTGGAGGAGAATGGGAAGGTGGAGGAGGAGAAGGAGAGAAGAAAAAAAAAGGAAAAAAATATGAAAAACGCAGCCGTCGCCGCCGCCACCGCCGCCACCGCCGTCACCGCCGCACAGCCACTTCATATTCGTAGATATTATTATGTTGTATTATTATTGATGGCATAATAATGCGTATTTGTTTCGCATGCTGATTTACACCTTTGAATTAAGTTAGTTGAAATAAATCACCTCAGGCAGCAGGAGCAGCACGAGGAGCACCCCCTTTTGCAAACTTCCACCCAAAGACATTTTAAAGTTAATTTAAGATGTACAATAGGTTACAATAGCTTGGAATGAGCTAGTTAGAATACAACAACTTTCAAGTATAATGCGACATGTCACCGCTTTGCGAAACACCTTTCTCTAACAAGAGAAGATTATAATTGTTTCTTGGGCGAGAAACAACAAAGGAAATGTAAATGGAGAAGACGTTTCCATTTCTTTATGCATACTATGTTATGTGTATATAGTTTTGTCTTACAATTTGCGTTAAATCTTGAGTGAAATAAGATTGCAACGACATCAAATCGCTACTGCTGCTTGTGTGCTGTTTTGTGCGCGCGTGTAACTCGTAATTGTTGGTGGCTTGGCAGAATGTAATACGTTCAAGCCGCGACCTCCCCAGGTGTATAGAGTTTAATTTACCTGGGTAATGAGTTGGATGCAGATCAGCCACTAAACACACCACCTAGGGAGTGATACATTACTTTAATCTACTTTGGTTTAAATTCTTCGCTCGCCTTTTGATTAATAGTCGCTCTACGGCAAATATGAACTAAAAAACCAAATGTATTTTAAACTAAAAACTGCCATTAGCTGCTGTAACAAGCAGTCATTGAATATACGCTGCTTCGAGACTACATGTATGTGTATGTGTATGTGTATGTGTCTGTGTGTATCATCGTCATCACGAAAAAGTTATTCTCATCATATTTACTTAATTATTCCGCTTTTAATGTATGCGCGCAAATAGTAGGAGAGAAGAAAAAAAAACGCAGCAGCGGCGTTTGTCTATCCATTTTTTTTGAGCTGTTACCCTAATTCCATAAAAATAAAGGAGATTGAGGATATAATTCGTTACGCACAAATTAGTAATTTCGTTTGATGGTGAAACTGAGGAAGACGAAGACAATACGCGCTCAAGTAGTGGATGTAATAATTATGCACACTTTTAATGGCGCGACCGTTGTAAGCGCGCGCGCGAGTAAAATGTTCATTTGAATAAAGATGGTGCAATAATCTCAATTAAAAATGCCGCGTCGAAACACAATGGCAGTCAGGCGCCGCTAGACTTTAGCTGCCAGCAAATTGATAATTAATGTTGTGTTTATAATAGCCGGATTGAGGAATTAAAAATGTACCTACTCAAGAACGAAGCGCTAATTGCAATAAAAGAATTGCAATGAGTGCGCGCGCGCTCGCCTTGTTTTTTTCTTCGTCGCCTTCTTTTTCTTTCGCTACATCTACTTATTTTCTTTTCTTTTCTCTCTTTTTTTTTCGCCTTCATAATATATATATTTTAACGCAGCAAAACAACAAAAGATCAAACATTTGCAGAAAACGTACAATTTGTTTTTGGGCGTTTAAAGACAATGACTTTTTCAGTAATGGAAAATGTTTTTGCTTTGATGCATTTTAAAACCCACTTCAACTTGTTGGACTTTTATTCTTGTATTTAAAGAATGGTTTGGTAACAAGAATCTAATATTTTCGTTTGCGTCTATTATTTTATTATTGCATTTATACAGGAGAATAGCACCCAATTCTGCTACTCCACATTATAACATGCGAGATCACCAGTCATTCTCTTTTAAGACTTTCATAATAAAGAGGAAATTCTATATATATTGTTGGCATTCGTATGTTACTCTTCCATATAGTGAAAAAAAAAGAATTGGACGCAAGAATTACCAGCGAGAGAATAAAATAGAGTGATATAAAGAAATAGTAGCCACTGCAGAATCAAGTAGATAAGAATCGTAATTCTTTGAAAAAGGGACTCAATGCTACTCAGATGGAAACGCAAAAAGCAAAAAAATACATCTATACACACACACGCACACATATACACCCATACACATAAATATATAACAAACAAGTTAAATGAATTTGCGTATCAGGCGTGCGTCGCCCATCCACTACTATCCCATCCATCCCAACAACAACAACCAAGAAACGAGAAATGTTTATCGTCCGATGGCAAAATATTAACCTCTTCATCCAATTAAATGGCAGAGCGAGCAGTGGAAGAGCTGCTGAATCAGTGTGTCACATTCGAGCAAGAATCTGCAAGCGCGCCGCTATTGTTATGACAGTCATACCTCAGGCACAATAAGAAAATATCACCGCTGATAATAATCGTATGAATGATCATATTTATAACGTTCGAGAACCGCAAGCCAAACAAGAATAAAATTTACGCGCTTAATACCATGAACAACGAGGTGATAGATTACTTTCAGCATAAAAAGAATGTGTGCAGAACTAATCATTTTAAGAGAACGAACGAATACTATATACGGATAGGGTGACATCAGATCTCCCATATCATAAATACAAGTTATGGCACATAACAAAACTGATTTATAGACTTGTCGGCTATTTAGTGGTTATGATATTATATGATTAGAAAAGATACTTAGTGTATATTTATATGGATAGTTCATGTTTTATGCGTTATTAAAAGGACGAAGGTGACAAATTATAGATATTCCAAGCGAAATTAATTTCCACAAAAAATCATTTTCTTATTATACTCCAACTATAATCATTCTATACTATCTCGTATATATATAACATCAACCATCATTTATTGTCTATTTGCGTGGTGAAAGGTTGGTCGTCCATCGATTATGTGAAGCTTTTAATTTTGAATGTAGACTTTTAGTTTGCTTCTTTTAATGTGTTACGTGTGCACCAAACGAAACGAAACGAAACGAAACAAAACAAAAAAACCAACAACAAAGCGCAAAAGTATAGAAAAGAGTAGCGTCGGCGTCAGGAGGTAACAGATGTCCGGCAAAATTCATCCCCGTAATGTAATTTATAACTTGCCGGTGAAATGAACGGGCCCGTTGGACCGGCCAAGGAATTCCATTTAGTCGTGGACATCGGGCAAGGTATGTTACTGCAGAACAGCTCTAAATTGAGTTAGCAAATGTCGCAGCGAGGCACCAAATGCACTCGGTAGAACGCAATAATGGCCTGACCATTCTCAATGTGCTTCATCACCTCAACTTAATGAAAATACCGTATTTTGCATTTTACATTCAACACGTGTAAATGAAAACGCGGTTGTAACGGCTTTTATATTATAAAAGAGAGTAGGAGCAGCGAGAGCATGCAGAAGCAGCAGCAGCAGCAGCAGCAGAATGCAAGAGGGCGCAAAGCGCACCCACACACATACTACTACAATATACCATACGCGCGGCGTTTAATGTTAAACTTATCAACTTATTGCATATACAACCGGCAACAAATTGGTTTCGTTGCGAATTTATCGATAAGCGCAACGACGTAAAACCATATCTAAATCAGAATGAAATGGCACAGCATCGATACGGGAATGATAAGAACGACGACGAGAAAGTATGGTGTCCCAGAGGAATGCGCAAACACTCCAACTCTTATCAGAAGAGTGGTGTAGTGTGGTGGTGTGGTCAGTAAAGTGCAGAGCGGGATCTCAACTGACATTCTTCTGAATTGGTAAGAATAAATTGCCGGCAAGTTTATGATGCACCTTCCTTGAAGGAAAACTATAACATGCAAGATAAGTGTAACCGCTATTACATCCTAAGGGAGTAACGCGACCTGCAGCGGTCGTTTGGAGACGGCGCAGGCGAAAACAAGATAACTAAGGTGATGTGAAAGCAGAACGAGAAATCTGACAATTGTGGAAATAATAGTTTGAAGGAAACTGAAGGAGGTTGTAAAACTGAGCCCGAGAGAAGCGACATAGTAACGCGATATCATCGATAAGTCCACCACGCGAATAACTGGCCTCGGTGGCTCTAACGTTGGCTCCATTGTCTGCAAACAGACACAAGGGAAAACAATGTTGATCTGGCAGCGCCAAAATCACCTTTCAGACTCTCTGATGGACTTCCGACGGATGTAGCTCATGTGTCCTTTCCGTAGCTGATTTCTATCACGCTCATAATCCTCGCTGTTGCTGCTACTCCTGCTGCCACTGCTGCCGCCACCACCGCTGCTCCTGCTGCCGCTCCACCGCTGCTCCACTGCTATGTGTTGTTAGTTACTACTACTGCTGCCTGCGTGAGCTTTTAATCCACTCTCCATCGCAATGAAAATTTTCGCCGACCGATCGATAATACGGTTAAATATAAATAAATAAATATTCTTGTATTTTTTTCCTAATGTAATAACTCTGAATGCTTTCTAACTCTTTGCGAGTAAGATAAAAGTTTTCAAAAAGAAAGACATATGTTTCCATAATAATAAATAATGCTGACATACTAATCCCCATTGTTAATCATCTGAGAGTCCCCATCTTAATGTTTTGTTCTGGACAAGTTAGTTTGTTCCTCCCCGAAGGAGCCACGTTAAGTGTAGTGATTCTGATGACGGATGGTGGCTTTATACTCAGGGGGTCAAAATAAACCTGGATGGCTCTCCTATCACCACCGCAACAAATAAAAAGATCCACCAACCCAGGAGCATTTTCTGACAGAACATGAAAAATATATTTCCCTTAATAAATAAGAAAACGACCCCTAATGGTATTATTGTCTCTTCTTTTTGAGCATTCAGCTCAAGTATTAATTCCCTTAGTTTAAACAACGACTATACAATGATAAAAATGCGACGAAAAAATATAGGAGAAAAAGGGATAAGAAAAATAAAAAAAGTGCGGCAAAGATGTATATTGTATAAGGAGAAAAAGTATTGTATACTATATATATATACATCGTCACAAAATAAAAAAGAAAAGATAATTGAGTTAGAGAAGAAATTGTAATGATTAGCAGCTGGATTATGCCAAGTTTTAATAGTAACGAAAAAAGGATGCATTTTCTTTCCCCTTATATTCCGCTCTGCGCTGCCGCAAACTATATTACTTATGCTAAAGGCAATTAATTTGTCCAAAGATTAGCCATGCATCCCGGTACCTCTCAAGCCGCGCGCGGTACGCTCCCAACTTCTTTTAATTAAGTTTAATTAACGTTACCAAAGTCCGACATGGCGTGCTAAGGAGCGCGGGCGGCAGCAAACGGCTGATCTATGATGATCTTATTACTCAGGGGTGGCAGCAAAGGGTAAATGGAGGATATAAAACGAACATTGCGTGGCTTCTAAAAAGTTACAACTGATGCAATTAAATCGTCATTCTTTCCTCTTGAAATCCTTAAGCCTTTTAAAACTCTCTCTTCCTCATTCCGCTTGATGGATATTCATTAAATAATTTGTTTCTCTTATTATTATTATCATTATTATAATGAATGATTATAGTTGGTTGTTTTACTTTTTGCAAATCCATACCATGTGGATGTGGACGTGGACGTGGACGTGGACGTGTATACGTACGTACGTGCATGTGTACGTACGTATACCAGCAATGTATAAACGTGCGCAAATCTAGTTTTCATTCTCGATTCAGTTTGCTTAACTATATTAATCGTTAAGTTTAAAGTAAACCGAAAATTAGCAATTTCCTTTGCCAAAACAGTGCAATCGCCGCAAGGACATCTCGACGCAGATTATTTGCATAAACAATCACAGAACATGCAAATGACTATAATCGTTCTATTAATTGTTAAACTAAATATCCAACTAATAAAGGTACATTATACATTAAAAGTGCTTTAATTACTAATACGTTCTATATTTTAACAATTAACAGCTATTTTTGACGGCTTGTACGTTTGTTGTTTATGTTAAATGTGCTAGAACAAGAAAGATTTGTAGTCATAATTTCTAATTAAATTTCCTTAATTATGTTACATAATTCTGTATGTTACAGTGGGTACTGTTGGCAAGCGAGCACGGTTTGTATCATTGGCGCCATAGGAGTTTTAAAAGACTTTTTGAAGAAGGTAATAAACGTAAAATGTGTAATTAATCATTTCCTCTTAAGACACTTCCACTTCTTTCAAAATTATAATTAATTTACAAATGGTATTTGTCGTTAGTTATCTCGCTTCCTGTTTAATGAAATGTTATTGATTTGTAATTGGATTTTTTGGCATTGATGGAATATTGTGTCCGTTGCATTAAGTCTAGTTACTAAAACTCGATAAAACGGCGGGAGTGTGCGAGATACGGCGGGGTGGAAAAGGCTAGTCGTTGGAGGCGGAGGGGGCTTAAGGTGGAACAAATTACTGGAAAAGTGGATTATTTCATTCGCTACGTGAACAGGAGTTCATTAATTTCAGCGTCGTCCTTCCCGCTTGCCCGTTTCACCTCAGCACGAGCAACACCTTTTTCATGTTCTCGACTGGAGACATCGCCTAAGAACGGTATGCAAATAAAGCATAAGGGACGAGCGCTTTTTATAGGGTTGGGTTCTCCGACTCTACAGTCGTAGTAGTAGCTTCAATGTGCTGGTGGTCAGGTCGCGGCTGTTTCAGGACTGACTACCTCAGCCACCCACTGCCACTTAACTGTAGAAAACGAGACGCCCCAAGAACGTCGACAATAACTTTATAATTCAAACACTTGCAAAAAGTACCACCACCACCACTTGGACTAGAAGAAAAAAAAGACGCAACTCTCTCACACACACATATTCAGACAAAAGCGCCGAGAACAATTCCTTTTTCTTGCGTATTTAAATAGCATTTTATTTTCGCAATTGCTGACAACGTTTTTCTTCTCATAAGAGAGAAGATTGTTGTTGCTCGCTAGGCCTAAACCTAAACGATAACGACGACTTCTTTTAAGTAAATAAAACTACTCTATAATATAAAATCACATTTTGCGCGAACGTAAAAGATAAACATACTCGTTTGAAATTGAAAGCTGATAGAGGTGGGATGGAACAATTAAACACGCTATACCGATGATTCAATTTCGCATTCGTTTCAAAAACCCATACAGCCAGCGCCGCATATACATCTATTTACAAGTGCTAGAAAGCACTGGGAAAGTAAACAACCGCAAGAACATCATTGTTATATGCATAATATATTCATAATTGAGATGTGCCACCCATGTCACTTACAAATCAAAATATTGACAAGTTGAATATTGTTTAAAATTCACGAACGCTCCAGGAATTAAGTGAAAGTGATATTAACCCTTTCAATTTATAAGCGGTTCTTAATCAAGAACTAGTGCATAAGTAAACATCACTATGAACATACTTACATACATACAGATATCATAAATACTATATATATATATATAGTATGCTAGTATTGAATCCTGTTATTAATTCAAATAGCGGTAAATATCTGCTACTTGATGGAATTTTAAATATAGAATGAAAAGTATCTTTCCACTCCATTGGATACAAACACACATCCTTCGGCTAGTAAAGCATACGTTTTACAGAGTACGTTATATAGTAACTTCCAGGGCGAAATGACTTTAAACATGAAGATGTGACATTAGGTCCATTCCCAATGGTAATTCCGAATTAGTTTAGTTCCGAACCGAATCGTACTTAAAAATATTAATTCGTATCCGCGTATGTTAGAGTGCTCGCAGAAATTCGTGCTTATAAAAAATTGTATTGCACCATATCATCAAGTGAAAGCTATCTGACAGTAGTTATACGTATTTGGGACTGTGAAGTGGAATTTGGAATAGCGAACTAAAAATTCCAAATCAGCTCAAAATAATATACATTTTTTGAATAAGATAACAAACAAAGTAGTTTGGAACATTTTCAGTCAATCACCAATCTACGATTTTTTGTGCCTTCGAACATGTAGCAAATGAGGATGTTCATGACATTGACGGTGATGTTGGCGTTCTCTTAAAACAAAGAATGGATGCGGTGTAAATAAAATGCGAATGTGTATGTGTTTGCGCGCGGTTAGAGGGTGCCCGTACGTATATTGTGTGTCAAGTGACCGCAGCACCATGGTGGCGGCGGAGACCTGCGCCCGCACTTTGCCCCGCCGCGTCGTCCGTTCGCATATGATAATTTTTGGGAAGCTGCTGCTAAATCGAAATTCATTATGCGATCGCGTACAAGATATAAAAATTTATGAATTATTATCGTTGAATGGTAATGCATGATTTTCTGCGCGAATATTTATGGATTTCCTGTTCTTTACGATTGGACATTGCGTCGAGGAGACCCCGTAAAAGAAGACGCTGCTAGTAAAATCGTCGCGTAGAATGAGCAATTAGTGCATGGCACATAAAAATATATTATATATTTCGATTTTTGTTTCAGCCAGGCCAGCAAGCCAGCGAAAACGTAGTGTAGTCGTCGCATTGTATATATGGGGATGTTTTAATCTATTCGTTGGGTGTTTAGTGAAGCACGAACCGGAAGAGTGTCGAACAATGGCAAGGATAGATTTTTAAGGCCGCTTCGAGATGCTCGTAACTATGCAGATTGTAGGTATATATTTGCATATTAAAGATACAATATTCATTTTATTGAACTTTT
The DNA here is from genome assembly GCA_030264715.1 of Adinopsis sp. GC000173. Lineage (NCBI taxonomy): Eukaryota > Metazoa > Arthropoda > Insecta > Coleoptera > Staphylinidae > Adinopsis > Adinopsis sp. GC000173. The sequence goes on from JARJDW010014304.1 coordinate 12,475, forward strand.
AAGTCATAAATGAAGATGGAAGTATTTTCTAAACGTAATATATTTCCATGTCAGCTCGTGCACTCAATTTTTATTTATCATAAGCAATAAATGCGCAAATACAGCATCAACAACAGCGAAAAGAAGAGCAAAAAAAATGCAAAATAAAAAACAATTTATCTTTTATTTAAGTGGAAATCAACCGCGCAAAAAACGCAGCCAAATGGCAAAGTTAAAAAAGAAAATAATAAAACAAAAAAACGGAAAAATGCAAATTCTTTCAGTTAAACTTGGATTCCGTCAGGTACTTTTTTCGTTTTTATTATACGATTCAGTGCTCCGCAAGTAGGTTAAAGTAATTATGCATTTTATTTAAACGCTCCAATTTATTATAAAGCGTGTTTTATGCTAATGATGGGATCGACGGAAAGGATATAACTCAGGAGGAAAAAGAGGGGACTGAATCTAGAGGATCGTTTTATAAAGTATTGCCCAGACCTGCCTCCTTAGACACCGGACTCGACCCTTGTTATCATGACATCCTCCTGACCGTTTGCACTCCTGCAGAGGTCACAAACATTATTACCTTTTATCCATTATATCGTATATGTATACTCTATAGCTATACTATATATATTGACTGGCTAAAGCACACACAGAGAGTGTCTTCTATCGCCGCCGCATCGTGTGTATATAACAATCTTCGTCTTCGCCTTCTTCTTCTATGTATGTAAATTGGTTTTTGTCGTCGTATAAGAAGAAAACTTACAGAGTTTACATGGCAAAGAACATGTAAAATTCTTTACCATTACGAGTAATTAAACAAACTGCGGATTTATTTGAAATAAACTAACAGAGAGCAGAAACAAGTTAAGACGCCACTGGAGGGTAACACAACGAATAAGAGGAATATCGTTATGCGGCTGTTGTAGGAATACTGTACGAAAACACTAAGCAAAATGTAAGAATAAGAATTTGCATGATAATGGGCATTGCAAAAGTGGCTCCTCTTCTTTAGCCATACAACAATATGGTTCGGATTATCAAACAATAACAAGTGCAATATTTTCTTTGCGTTATTCTTAAATGAAAATTCACAACACAAAGAAACGAAGAAAAAATTTTTCAAAGAGAAAACGAGATATTAAACGCTGTTAATATTTAATACCTACTTATTAAGGCGAATGAAATGCGGCGCCCGGTTGAAATAAATAAATAGCACGAAGCACGGACGACGAGCAGGAGGAGTAATAATTAATTTATTAGACCAAAACCAAATCAAAAACCGAGTGTAGTATTGTAGGAAAATGGGAGACTGGGATACGAAAAAAAAAATGATCCGATTGCGACTGCCGTTCCGGGAATTAAGTGAGTTCAAGTCATTGAAATTTTCTTGGCAGAAGATAATCAGACGCATTTGCATCAGAAATACCTCGAACTGAGTAAATCGCGTTGTTGGTTGCCTTTTCTCTCAGTGAAAATAAGCATCGCCAGAGAGAAAGGTTAAATAAAGTTTACTCATTTGTAAATGTATATAACTAGTTTGCATTGTTACATGTCTGGTATAATCCAGATTTGCAAGCCCGTCACGTAAACTAAGCTTTCGCCATTGTTGTATAATTAAATAGTCCGTTATTTGCGATACTTTTTTGCGGTGCGCCAAAAAATATTGTAATACGATTACAAGCGAGTGTAAAAAAATGTAGAAGAATTTGCCATTTTGCCGAGTTGATGGGGAATTCCTTTTATGCTCGCGTATATGTGATATTAAGAGACATTCATCAGAAATGACTTTATGAAAAGAAGGAAACACAAAAGCATCCATCACATACAACTAGTGAAAAAACAGGTGATGTCGGAACGCATTTTCCCTCCATTAAGTACAAAGGACACGTAACAGCCTTCATTCCTCTGCACCTAGCGCGCGCTCTTAATTCGAAAGAGCTCTTGAAGAATGAAAGCAGAAGGCAAAGCTTTTAACTAGAATCAATACAAAATGTCCTACTATCTTAGAACATATATCTTAGTCCTGGAGGACACCACTAGTTACCCGCATGCCGTGTCGTTTTTCCAGTCTCCAAACATTTATCGCGTATAAGAAAATAACTGCATTCTCTACACAAATAACGAATAAACAGAAACTTGGAAGCACTTAATGCCATTTTAATTTAACTGCGCATCGTCCACCACCCCACCGCACCCCATCCCATCCCCCATTCCACCGTCGTCGACACACGTCCCAATTCTAGATAGATGGTCAACTAAAATCCGATAGAAACTTGATTACATATGTAAAGTAATTGGAAGGTGTGAGAGAAAGACTGACTTGTGGTCGTCCGTATCACGACCGAGTTCCAGATAATGATTTCTCCCTCTATTCCAGACAATTAACAAGGGTTGAAAGGGATTCAATTATGGAGGTTTAACAGGTGTGACTTGGATGAATTAAATTAATTATATGCATCACTAAAAACGCTTACGATTCCAATTGAATGGACGGCTCGTAACAAATCATCAACGCTTTTAATACAATGTTGTTATTGCTTGACGCATTTTTCACGTTCAATCAACCGTTTGGGTTCTCTCCCACCGCCACGCAGCGAAATTAAATTTGCCATCGCAGGTAATTCATGAAATTGAAATTGCGACCATTCAATAATTTACATTGCGCGCGCTTCGAAAAACTACTCTACTTGGCAATAACTGTTTGAGGAAGAGTTCATAAAGGAACCACTTGTATGTAAAGTCGCAATGCTCTACCCGGTATCTGAAATAAACACATGCAATGTCCTGTACTGAGCGATTCAATGAGTGGAAATAGTTTAATATGAATTTTAAACCAATATCGAAACCAATTTCGCAATCTAATTTATATTTAACGACCAATGATAACGAACATTATAATAGAAATATATCGTTTCGTTGTTGCATTTTCACAAATGCAACCAACCAACCAACCAACCAATGTATTTGCTTGCTTGCTTGCTTGCTTTCTTTTCTCTTTTTTCTCATTCAATGTAATGCAACTTATTTGATTCGCATACATATTACTATACTCGTACATGTACTATACATATAACACAAACACACATACATTCCAAAGGTCAAAACAAAGTATATAAAGCTCCTAGGTTAGATTTAAACCAAAAGTGGATATGATTCTTACTTTCTAATTCAAGGCACGTTCTCTTAATACCGTCACACATCCATATACTTTACCCCGCCGTTGAACTGCTTTAATTTGTCCGAATCCATTCGCGTAATAACGCATTGATGACGACGACATGTTAATGGAAAATTCATTTGCTTAATTCTTTATGCCAGCGAAATACACGCACACACAAACACACATCCACACATCCACACACACAGAAGAGAGGAGGAAAAACAATTCAGCGGTGGTGAGCGGACCGACGGGCAATTTTCTGTATGTGTGTATGTATCTATGTGTGGCTGTGTGTTGTGTTTGGTTTATGGTGAATGTGTTAGTGTGTTTTCCGAAAAAGTGGGAAAAAATCCAGACATAATTGTTTAAGGGCATCATGCTCTAGTAACCGTAGCAAAATAAATTTTAAATTGTTTTGCGCGCACACACATGAACTAGGCACATATATGTTATTCTTTTAGTTTCACGCTGAATTGTTCGCTGGCTGAAAATAAGAAATAAAGCGCGGTGGTGGTGGTGGTGGTGGTGCCGGCGCTCGCTCGCCTCTCGCAAAACTTCCGAAACGACGAAACGCGCATACTTGTATATGTGTACTATATATAGATGTATAAAAAAATACTATACATATCTATCTAGCTAGATATATTTATATATTATAAGCGTTGTTGTTTGATTTTTAAAACGCGCGCAAATTTATTAATTCATTCGCTCTCGCATTTTGTGACCGAATAAATAACACGACTGTTTAATAAAATTGTCTCATTGCGATGACGGCGACGACGACGACGACGACGACGACGACGACTACGGCAAAGACATGAGCAGGACGAGGAGGACAACGTATATTACATTGTTGATGATGATGATGATGATAGAGAGCGTCGTCGAAAAAGTGAATTGCGCGAGCGGTCTTACTCATCTATTTGATGAGGTTAATGTATTACATTTAATATGTTTTGAGCGAATTGTAGATGCTGTGCGTCTGTGATTGAGAGCTTGGCGCCGGCAGCGCCTATCCAAATGTAGGCTAACACATATATTTCTATTCTAAATGGAGCCGCGAATTTTCTGATACAATTTTCGACCTTCTCTTAAAAGATACGAATCTGTGCGAAAAAAATCTAGTTTCTTTTAGTGTCTTAGGCAAATATGCCTCATCGTTCCCCATCCTTTATGTTGCTTCGAAATATTGCCCTAGATAACAGCACTGAAAATAAGTGTTTAAGATAAAATATATGCACGATCTTGTGGAATGATTTGCATGAAACATACATTCCTCCTCCTTTATACAATTGATGCTAAAAGATAAATTCAATTACGTTAATAATTTTCAGAATTTTTGATTTCATTTCGCTAATTGAATAAATTAAATTAGATTAAGCAATATTGTATTTATGTGCATGTCCATTCGTTGTCGCATGTAAAAATTAATAAGTAGAAGGAGGAAGAACAAGGTTGGGCAAAAAATTGGTATTAGTTCTTGTATGTGTATGCGTGTGTGTGTATGTATGTACATACTCGTATCTGTCGCACGAATCATAAAGTAGCCAGTGAAGCGCACACAAAATCCAAGCAGTAGCAGCGGCAGCAAAAGCAACAACAACAAGAAGAAAAAAAATATTATTTTTAATTTCAACAATTCAACAATATTATTGTGTGTGTGTATGTGTGTGTATGGCATGATGTCTAGTTTTGTCTTTATTGAAACTATAAGAATTTGTAGGGCTTATGAAGATTGAGATGTTTTTTATTCAAATGTTTACAGCTCAAATGTTCTGAAAATATAACAATCACACAAAACACTAACCTTCCTAGCAATATCGTAATTCATTCTACAACACTCAGCCCTCGGCGTTTATTCCACTTTATTGAAGGCTAAAACATTGAATGCGTAGCACTCAGAATCAAGTAATCACAAAATTGGTCACAAAAAAAGGAGAAGACCGAGGGTGGCTGGATATGATGCCGAGGAAGAGGAAAAGTAAATTCTACTTCTTACGCATAATCGTGTCATATTCTGTCAACAGGAGGAATATAGCATTAAATTACACAAGATTTCATCCCTCAAGTGTATATTCTCTATCTTGCACATCAACAGAGACTGAAAGTGTATGTATTACATCAAGTCTTTATTGGAGGAAATAAAACTGATTGCTATCTTAATAACAGACCAATCTTGTTAACCACTCTTTTAAGTTTTCTACTATACACACTTATATATTATACACTATGTATCTGTGTGTGTATTGTAGTAAATAAATAAATAGATAGATAAATAAATAAAAAGTGTATTTTTTTCATTCGTCCGTTCGTCCGTTCGTTCGTTCGTTCGTTGTTGTTATTGTCATTACGACGCGTTGTTGTTTATGCATGTATTATGTTCAACACAAGTGTCGTTTCACATTTTGCATTAAAACACAACATATAACAACAATGTGCGAATAATATTTTGGAATCTATCTGAAAAATAAACTGTATGATGCATTTATTGCACGAGAGGGTGGCGTTTTATTCATGTTATAATGTGATTTTCATTTATAACAAATGGTTTCAATAAAATACGGTACCTTTATTTGTCCGGATTAAAAATACTCGACTGAATGAACAAACAAAATATCAGCGATTGCCAATAATTCTATTTATCCTGTCCACACCTCCATTCAACTAGATTTGAAATCATAAAACTCATATGAGCCATAACAATGCTCGAATGTCCGAGCGAAAGCAATAAACAGAATTTTAATCACGACATAGGCCATTAGCACATTATTAAATATACCTATGCGTTTTGTTGATATTACATCAGGACGAGATGCAATTTATACAAACATTCCAAATGAATTTTATTTTCATTACTATTACTATACACCCATCCATATAGCATACACATATACATGATGATACATACAACATACACATTCAGCAATAAACGAATACGTATACACGGCGGCGGCGGTGGTAGTTCTATCGGTATACATATTATACACACATAGATACATACATCCATCCATTCGCGCACTTTGTTAATTATTTCAACGCGAATCATTGTTGCAACACTTATATTGTTGTTGTATAGTATAGTATGGTATGTAGTAGTACATACATACAGCGCGGCAGCGCATATTTATAAATTGTATCAAGTCGAATTTGAGTTAATGTACTGCGTGGTATGACACCTATAATGTTCACATGATATACAATTACACATTAAACTGAAATATACGATGACGATGGCAATGATTTTAATGGGCAATGACATGCACGGTGCGTTTGAATTTGTGAATAAAACGTGCTGATTAGTCAGTTGGTTCTGTATGGCGTATGGAACGTTACTATCGAATGGACATTGAAAATTTTTTTAATAAAACATCCGTTGATATGAATATCGTTTTCAAATAGGTTTAGCTTCATAATTAATAGTTCAAACAACATGTGTAAATAATATACATGCATATATGATGTGTGTGTGTGGATGTGGATGTGGATGTGTATGCGTATGTGTGGATGCAACAAAATATTATACATACACACATACTAGTTACTAGTGTGTTGTGTATATGAATACACTGTGTACAAATAATAGCGAGAGAGCAAAAAAAAAGCACGCGAAAACACACACAGAAACATACACACATTGGAAAAGCAGAATTAATTTCAATTATGCGCCCAGTTGAAATTCTAATTGAAAGTGTTAATAAGTAAATAATTCCTTTAACTCTGTGCAAATAAAAAATGCACGGTCGTCTTTCGTCGGTGTAACAAAAGCCAGCAGGATGAAAAGCGAGTAATGTACGTATGCTGTTTCTAGTTCATGTCCTGTGGTGTAATCACTCTGTCTACCACTCTCATTGCTTGGACGTTATTTTGCACAAAATGAATTTCATTCGCGTTTTAACACACACATCGCCATCCATACATGCACACAAACACACACACACACACACACACACACACACACACAAAGTAAATTTTATGGAAACTTTAATTAACCTGAATTAAATCATACAAAAGCTACATACGACTATAAATTTAAAAGATAATTTCAATGATCCCACATATCACTACCGCAAACAATAACCTTCGGCATCACCTAACTCTTGTTTTTTTTCCACGTCCATTGTTCCCAACGTTGGTTTATTGAATGCTAGGCAGAAAAACCTATTTAAATTGCAGCCATGCATAAAATTGGATTTAAAACTTCGAAATGACATAGACCTGTCAGGTTATTGTGACCTATATATACATAGGGCTGGTGGTGCGTAATTGAGGTGCGACCACCAAAGTGTAAATAAATTCAACAAGAGAAGTGAATTAAACCTCCTACCAATACTTCAGCCAACTTCTAAATGTTAGTGGTCGTCTTTTTTTTAGTATCCATTAAAGCGTTTAAAGATTTTCCTTTTTTATACTCGATTTTTCTTTTTTTGAAAAAGCAAAAAAAACTTTATCATACGAAAAAGCATTGGAAAAGTTGGTGGTGGTGGTGGTGGCGCAGAGGTGATAATTGTATTATAAAAGACAAATAATGCGTAAAAGTAAAGAGTAAAGTACGGATTGATATAAAATGAATCAAGTGTTTAATTCCAATCGAGCCGTGGGTTAAATCTAAAATGCAAATTTAGATTAGTGTGGATTGAAAGAGCGGGAACAAGAGTAAGCACCTACATTACAAGCAAGCAACTTTAAAGCTCTTAGACAAACATCGACATGGACATACCTAAATCTATAGATAACCGTCGAAGGATTAGCAACGAAAAGTTTGGTACAGAAATATTCGTTTCGCTGTGTTGTTAATTTTAGGAATGATTCGGTCATTCAACGAAAGCCGAAAGCCGAAAGCGGCAGCATCAGCATCGGCATCAGCACCATATGCTTGATGTGTGACGGTTGATTGCTTCCACTAGTTCGTCGTAGAGTAGTAGGTGATGAATATACGCCCCTAGCTCTTTTGTCAAGACTAGGATGAGCAACGATGACGCGGTGGAAATTGGATGTCACTTGGAGGTGTCACCGCAGTGTTTTTCCAGCCGTAGGCTGCGGCTAGGCTATACGATGAGAAGCAGACAAATCAACCAGAAACAAATGAGAGAACGGTTGCCTTTCAGCTACAGGATTGATGAAAGGTAGAGCTCGAGGTATCAACATTCGAAATACACACAAACATCGCGACGAAATGAATTCACCGGAAATTAATCTACGTGCGCTTCTCGTTCGGCCGCTCTGTGTTATTCTTTTTTTTGCCATCCCGAGCGTGTATGCGAGTGTGAATGTATGTTTCGTCCATCAGTGCTCCGGTTGCTCCGGTTGCTCCGGCTGCTGTTAGAAGTTAGTTTTGCATACATGTCCCATTTTAAGCAAACATTATTATTGAAAGTATATTTTGTTATAAAATGATTGGCCAAACTAGCGAGTGGCTGGCTTGAAACAACGACATTAAAATGGACTGAAACAACGAATGTCCAAAAACCACGAAACGATCAATTATTCTATTATTACTATTTCAATAGCACTCAATTCAATGGTCGTGCCACATAATAACCTTCATAAAATTTTACGTTCTCAACTCAAATCAATATACTCAATGACGGACATTAAAATCATGAATACGATGGCAGTTAATTTGAGAAGTAACGAAGCACTTCTAATCGAAGCGCGATTGGGGACGGAGACTCACTCACGCCGCTCTCGCTATACGCGCAAAAAACAAACAACAACAACAGTATTCCTATACTTTACTCCTCTCTTCTCATCATGATATTATTATTATTATTATTAGTATTCGTATTATACATATAATAGTAGTATACTAACTACAGCATTGTAGCGAACACAATTTTTTCCCTTCCTTCCCTAAAATCGCACAGCACAGCAGAGCACATTAAAGAGTTTTGATGATATGAATGCAATTATATGAACGACACTTGGTGGTGATCTTGCAGAGCACAAGTGCAGTTTACATTCGAAAAGATCGCGCTTATAAATCAAACAAATTGATTAAGTGTATGTATGAAAGATAATTGTTGAGTTTAAAATGATTTTATTGGTCGTATAATGCGTTTTGATAATAGTATAGGCTGGCTCTGGAGTGCCGTTAACCGGTAATTAAATGACACGCCGGATGGATTAATTATTCGTTTCTGTAGAAGAGAGAAAAAATTATTGTATCATATCATAATAGTCACCCCCTTTTCTCTATAGATAAATTTGTATATATGTGTGTGCTACATAAAGCACATTTGGGGACCTCCCCCGACTGTAAATACACAGTCTAATGGAGTCTCAAAAGCCAGACAATACACGTTAAGAAATAACTAGCAGAAATTATTGAAGTTCTTATACTTTGTCATTTATATTATTGCGGTAAAATCCAAAAAGGGAAGATTTTCTTTCCCGTTAAATTATTTGTTGACTCTATCAAGCATTAAACTTTCTTACAGTTTCTGCAAACAATCTGCACATCATTTCAAATTGCACACACATTTATTTTTATACATAACATTACTGTCTAATAACACAAACTTGAACCAATCATGAAAGCCGCAAGGAAAAATGATTTAAAGTCAATTCGAACTATCCTCATTGAATTCCGTGCGCGCTCCTCTCTTTTTTTATTATGGATCTCTTTTTGTCCGGTTTGTAGCTTGAAAAACGGTTTGTTGATGTGCAAGCAAAAGAATGCTAAATGCTAAATAAAACAAAAACGCGCGCACAATTTTTATTATCTCAAATATGGCAATTCTTTAGATGAATGAATCAATGCTTCGTCTAAAAGGAGACTTGCTATATTGCCCGCACACAAAAACTATGATGGAGGCGTCAACAAAACAACAAATATCCGTTGCAAAATGTAGAATTCCTAAACCGTAAAGTGACAATTCATTTTTCACAACACAATTTTATCCAATGTTTTTTTTTCGTCGTATTCTTCTCTCTTCTATCGTATACGTATAGAAGAGAAGTAGTAACAGCAGCAGCGTTAACTACGTATTTCCTTCCACACACACAAAATCTTTATTATTAAACACAACCTTATCATTATTATTATTATTATTATATGGTATACGAATATTTTTTTCATTTTCATAAAAATTGAAAGATGGAATGCAAGGCATACTAAAATTTTAATTACGTCCGCTCAATAAAGCATACATGGATGCATAAAGGTATCGCATTTATTAAAAGGGTATATAAAATTCCATTCAACTTAATATTAAAATATCGACAAAGAACACATCTCTATTATTATTGGATACTGAACGAGATGGAGCAAAGATTGTCCAATAAAATTCTAATAAAACAGCCTGAAGATACCCACGCTCGTCAAATTTGCTTTTTTTATACAACTGCTTGCCCCCCTTTTAAAACGGTAAATTTAATTATTATTTAATAGTCATTTGAGTGCGCCCCGACCACAACAATGCGTTCAAAGCATCCGAAATTAAAGAAATTAAAATATGTAGGTATATACACAAACACATACTCCTTCTTCTTCTTCTTCTACTTCTTCTTGTTGTAATTAAAATGCAATGAATATGCGATATTATAGTTACGTTTAATAATAATCCAAGATATTCAACATTGAGCATGAACGAACGACGAAGAACATGGATGATAATTATTAAAGTTCAAGTGTGTGTGTGCTTCAACTACAAGACAACTTAGCGTCGTCGTAGTACATACGTATACGACGACATTTAAGTCGAGAAAGAGCACCTTTACTAGTTTAAACACATCTGCACGGCCCCTCTAGGCAAATATTGCAAAAGGACATTAGCGGAAGATTGCTAAATTAAACAAACCACTGGCGGCAGAGTTTGCTGATAAGTGCGCTTCTAATCGCGTTTATTAGAAGTGTTAGAAAACTAGGTGTACTTTAACAGTTATTATTAGGACATTTAATGCTACGAGATATAAAGCAGAAATGTGCGCACATAATCGTATAAAGTGTGTTTGCATGTGCAAATTCAAGTGCGAATAAAATTGAAAATTAAATTGAAGAGTATAGCATGGCATTAAGCCTCTGTAAAATTCTTCATGATTCATCTACGTTTTCTGCGTTTGTGTGCGGTCTGGAAATGGTGCTAAAATGCCAGTTTTTCATATATTAAGTCCGGGGGCATCTGGCAAATACTCGTGTTATATTTATGAACTTAACATGCGAGGTGCATGCTTAATGCTCCTCATTTTCCCTTTTTCCTTTCCTTTCCTTTCCTTTCCATTCCTCTCCTTTCCTTTCCCCTTTACACATTTAGCAGATCAAGAAAATTGTTTTGCAAATTACTGACATAAAGCATAATTAAGAATGTTGAATAATATTTTAACAAAACACCTCAAGATTATTTGTATAATTTGTTCGTAAATTGTTAAAATTACAAAGGAAAAGCTTATACACACCTAATAACTCTAACCGAAAACGACACAGATGCTAATGCTGGCGAAAATGAGAAAGGGTTGTTGCTATCAACGAAATGAAGTTACTTGTCTCATTTTACCTATCTGCACTTAATAACTAAGTAATAATAACCGAGAGAAGGAGTTTCGCAATGAGTGAGAGAATAACTATGTTAACTTCAACTTTAACGTGTTTTGGAAGGCCGCGAGAGTGGCAAGCATAAAAATGATGTAATGCGCTGCAAGTGAAAATAAAACACTCAAGTAATTCGAAACCAATAAAAAATCAAAGTAATGTCCTATTTGGAGTCATTAAATCATTGTAAAGCACTTTCCATTTTCGAATGCGCGTCTGTTTTAGAGCTATTGGAAACCAATCATGTGATTGCACGGAAGAATGAATTTAAATAATTTAAATTCAACATACAGCGAGAAAAAAAATGTATATAAAACGAAAAAGAATAATTTGAATAATTCATCATTACTACAACCACCTATAAATATAAATTTTCTTTTTATTGTATGTATAATGCTCCAATAACAAGACTTTCAAGAATTTAATTTCATTATGACGACGCGCGCGTGGAAAAAAAAGGCGACAGCAGAAACAGCAACAGCAGAAAAGGTTATTCATCGAATTGTAAAATAGCTGATGAAAAATACAAAAAGCAAAAAGCAAAACAAAACAACGCGCACCGAAAAGAATGAAAGACAGGATAGTTTTTCTATTCCTGGCGTTAAATGCACTGTTTGATAATCAGGCATGAAATAAGCATGTTTCCGAATCCAGGCACGTCCCGGGCCACTATGGTAAGAAGGAGCCGGCGCCGGGAATCGCGACGCCAACATAATCCTGCACCGCCGGCTAAATTGAAACTCGCATTTACGCGTACAGGATCCGCACACGCATTGCGTCCAAAATTATCATAATAGTATGAGAAAACGTTGCGACGATCTTGTTAAATAATCTTACGATAAAAGTTACAGGAAAAAGATTAAATGCTTGAATGAGAAACTACAACTTTTCCTCTTTTCTTATTTTTTAAAGGTTCTTGTTCGTGAATTTTTTATGTCTTTATTGTTATATATAGGAAATAATTTGAAGCGTTCGTAAACGAGACGACGCATCGTCAGTTTGTTTTTTTTTATTCTTCTCTCATGTTCGTCTCCTCTCCAAATAAATGCAAAGATCATCGCTAGGCGCAAGTGAAAGGGCAGGCGAGCAATAAGAAAAAGTATGTAGTAAATATAAAGCGGAATAGTGAAAAATTCTTTTCACTATAAAATCCCGTAAATATGAGTTATGTTGACATTATCACATGCACCATTTAATTCAAAATCTATTCTAATCGTTTTATTTGAATAGTGTGTACATCCCCTCCCCCTACTACCATACAATTTCCCTATGGTGACAACGTTCGGAAAGTCAAGTCATCGGGGAGATGGAAAGTATTACAGTTCGGATTACGGATGGTGGTGGTGGTGGCGATAGATCGAAGGAGGAATAAGAAGGCAACAGCAACGGCAACGGCATCGGCTCCGACGCTAATTGCTTTTCGGTTCCAGCTATGACCACCTGAGTGCTACTATAATCTTGTTTAGCGACTCCTGAAAACAACTTGGATGCGGTTGTTCAAATAAAAGTTAGTGCTACAGATTAGCTTCGTCCCGATTTCGGAAACAGTTAAGCCAATAGCAACACTCGCCGGACTTAAATTCTGATTGCAAACTTAAATACGGTCCGTATTTAACATCTGCTAAAATACACAACGAATTTTCGTATACTCCCTTTGTGATGTATTTATATAACAATAAGGAAACGACGAAAATTAATATTGCCTGCGCTGAAATTTGTTTGTGCTCAAGTTTTAGTTTGTTAATTCGTATACTCTCGTTGCCGTTTCTTTAGTTCCTGCGTCGCGCAACGTAGAAAGCAAATGATTAACGAATATAATTCGTTTGGAAAACGATAACGTTGATCGTGATCGTACGTAACGATGATGATGCAGCAATTTATAATCCAAGGTGCTAAAGTAAATTGTAAAAGTATAATTTATTACTGGCAAGTATGTATGAGTACATATTAAAAGGTGCGAGAAGCGGCGCCGCCGTTTTGTTAATATTTAAAAGGGTGGAAAGTTGTTTTGGCGAAGGGGCGTCCGAGATTACTTTCTTTTTCTTGAGTGGCGGCATGAAGAGTACGAGGCATGGATTTACGAATGGCGGCCGAGTCTTAGCCTAAACCGAATCAAAGCCTCGACTTGAATCGTTTTAATTTTCCTTTACATTTCTCTTTATTCCTTTAGTCGGAACAAGAATTAAGTTTGGCTTTTGTAAATTAAAACAGCAGCTCAGAGTAGTGCGGCGGGAAGGCTGCAGTGGTTTTTAGTCTAATTAATTCTGCTTATAAATTCCGATTTCAGCCTCCCCCGTCTCTCACTCTCGTCCAAAAACCGGGGTGCTGTTATTGCTCGCTCGGCCGGTGTGCGCTTGATAAATTCACTTTTCCGCGCTTAAAAACATTAAAGCAAAGACGATTGAAGTTATGAAAGCTCAGAAATTAAATCTAGTAGCCGGACGAGCCGAGCTCAGATTATAGTAAATACAGTTGGAATAATTAGATTACGTACGAATAACTCGCTTTTAATACGTCGTTATAAATTGGCGGCTCCAATTTAATTAATTCAAAACTCAAGCGTCCAAATTGCGCAAGCATCACCTATAGCCAGCCAGCCAAGCCAAACAACAACTTTTTCGCCTTCGCCAATCGTAATTGATTATGTGCAACTCCTTCTCTCCTTCATAATTTCTTTCCTTGAACGAAAAACTTTTTGTAAAAGTTTAAGAGCGGATGCAAATCGTACGTGGCTCAAAACAAATTAATCACCGACTGTAGAGAATTATAACAATGTATTACTAACATTGAGACAAACGAGAAGAGGAAGACTGTGATTGCAAGCGCGCGGAGGTGGACGGGAAGTTTCCTATCAAGAGACACCTCGCAACTAAGTGCCAGGGCATTGGCACACGCTCTCCACTTTACTCTATTAAAGTAATTTATGCGTTGCTGTTGCTGCTGCTGCTGCTGCTGCTGCTACTCAAAAGAAGAAGAAGAAGAAGAAATAGTTTTGTTTCATCATGCCTTCTCCTCTTCTACTTTTTCCTCTTTACCGCCGCCGCACCGCTCTTTTTTCGCTAGTTGTAGTGGTATGATGATACATAGATTACGATTTCAATCGCTCACTCTCTCCATTTCCACTTAAAATGTTCTATGCTCGAATGCGCTGCACCATAACTCTTCATTTACTTCCCTAACATCCATACTCATTCGTACGACTTGAAAAGATGGAGAATAATAGTGGCCATTCAACGAGTTGGCGGCTTCTACCTGCCCAACAGCTCGCTTATATCTTTTAGCGAGCATGGGCCATTTCTCACCGGTGACGGTTGGCAATTCAGGACTGTCCCAAACTCAATGGCTTCAACTTTGTTAAGGTCACCATCCATCCAACGCAACACTCGCAAACATTTTCATTAGCTATTTGTTATAGGGTGTTACATCTGCCTGCCGCCCCCTCCCGCTCCCGCCCACTCACACACTAAATACGGTAGCCGTGGCGGTGGCGGCGGTGGCGGCGGCGGCGGCGACCGAATACTCTTCTTTTCATTTTACTTTTTTTTCCGAATAAAAAAACCATCACGTCGAAAAATATTTCGCAATATTTATTCTTCCACAGCAAATGATAATATGATTGATGATTCCACTTGTTTCTCGGTAATGTTCGATATTTACGTAACGGGTAAACGCTAAGTGATAGAGACAAAAAGTAAAATCCTCCTTCAACCAGTTATATCTTGGGCGATATAAAAGAAATACTCTAAAACACCAACCACCAAACCACCATCGAGTCCAAGCAAACTGACTGCGTGCCAAGTCATTCTCTCAAACATCAATCTAATGTATTCATGCCGTAACGCAAAACAAATGATTGATTCCATAATTCATGCTTTTCCCATATTCATATGTAAATGGCCATTCATCGTCCACTTGGTTGAGTTTATTTATATAAACATCAAATTAATGACCTGTTTTTAGCCGCGTCACACAATATACGAATATTTCGCATTTGCTACAACAATCTTCAAAGCGCGCAAACATTTACATACATACCTTTAATTTCATTATCAATATTAATATTAATAT
>JARJDW010014307.1:0-12593 GCA_030264715.1 Adinopsis sp. GC000173
AAAGAGCGTTCATCTGCAATTTCAGCCGAGCGCTGAAATTTTCTATCCAACGCATGCGATTAAATTTAATTGAAAAAATCATTTGGTGTGTGTTTTTTGTAGTTTCCCCAAAAAAATGATCAAATGGGCAAAGTTTTGTTTGAGTATCATAAGTTATATTTTTTTCGGACATTATTACTGAAATTAATCAAAATATTGTATACGAAAATTCATGTATGTATAATCTAAGTTTGCAGTGGTCAACTATTTGGTAATTAACGTGTAATTACATGGACGTTGCTAATGAAACGTCACTGTCTTATAACTCTGAAGTTTAATAGCCATCTTCTTTATGATTTCTGCAAAAAAATTAAACCTGGGTTGACATTTTCAACTTTTTTGTAAACTACTCCTTTGTTTAAAGTATGGGAAAAGGGGTTATCTATGGATACTGAGGCGGAAGTTAACATTGGCTTTTTCTTTTCACCAGTAATATCTGTATATAGTATTCGCATATGAATTCAAGAGAAAAATTTAAGTTTTGGCCATGACTGATATAGTTATGTTCAGTGTCAGACTTCAGATATGCCCTCTTTGAGTACCATGTTGTTTCATCTATCGTATACAAAATTTTACATACATTTTGCGTTTTCAAGTACATATGATTATTGCTTGATTTCTCGGTGAAGACATATTTTTTATTATAAGAGAATGAAAACTAGTCGAAAAGTCGAGTATATCGAATCACAAAACGTAAAACGAAATACGAAGCTTTCAGAATGCACCCCTTATGCTATATTGTGATGTTTACGTGTGTTGTTGACCCGAAATATTGAATTGTTCATAAATATGGACCAACATTTTACTATTATAAATCTATTTTGTGTAATTGTATTAATCTCTTGCTTTTTTATTCCAGGTGAGTCGAGTTCCGTTTCAAGGAAATATGTAACATCGACAGAAGGTAATTTTTATCTATACAGGTATAGATAATAATTCGTTGCAAAAATCGTAGCATGTTTTATAATATTAACTGTAGCCAATTTTTCAATACGAAGTTTTAAATAATGATTAATATATTAATTTTTATAAACCAACGCTACTTTAAGAGTTTTTGTGTTTCTATGAGTTTTATCTAATATTCATTTGGTTTACCGAACAACTTAACAAATATTTTGATGTTTCAAACGTCCATTCATGTTGAAATAATGAGTTAAAAGCGACTTTACAAAATCTCCTCCAATGATCCGCTTGTCGTCAGCGTGAAATATTTATAAGATTCCGTAATTTGATTGTCCTGTTGTGCTTAGCTTGATTTCCGTCCGATTCGTTAATTCTGTGAAGTGAACTTTCAAAGATTTATCGATTCGGAAAAGTTTTGACTGTATTTTTTGAATACGTAATTGTCGTGTCTAACAAGCCACTTTTAAGCGCATCCAATTTGTAAGAAAAATAGAGTAGGTGACTGTATATATACCAGTATCAAGAAAAAGTTGTGCACAGCACTAAATTGGAGTCATCTATTTGGATTCAGTTGAGAATTCGTTTCGATGGACGACAGTAAGAATGAGATTGGCTCTATTAAATGCACATAATAGAAAAGAAACTCGAAACAAATTATTATCGTTTCGTCTTTTAATCCCACTACAAATTACTTAATTCTAATTATTATCTAACGCACTACTGCCATGAATGTTATTGCTTCTATTTAGCCCTCGCACTAAATACATGAAGTGAAAATACTCTAAATTGCAAAATATGTAATTTAAATTTATAATATTTATAAGATAATCAAAAATTTCCCCTTCGAAATAAAGAACAGCAGTCATACGAAAAGTTGATTTTAGATACATTTATTTTAGCAAAAATCTAGATTGGGAGACTGAAAATGTCAACTTTAATAAATATTGAATTTACATTTAAAAAATTCATCTCTATACTAGATATTTTGATGTTAAAATTCAGTCATTGCCGAATACGCGTGTTAAAAAGTAAATATATTTAAATACGTGTAAAACAATACTGGTTAATATGTAGATGTAGATATTTTAGATTTTATACTCGACACTTGTCTCAGCATAAATGCAACTTAGAATTAGGCTAATATATGTTGACATTTATAAGAAAGGGCGTTATGTCACAGATATGTGATAATGTAGGAGTACAAAAATGATAAAGTCATTATACATCTATTTGCAAGTGCAAAAATACTGATTAAAGCTAAAAAATTAAGAAAATTGAAAAGAATACTCTTTTTTTTTATTAATTTGCTAGTAAAACCCATGTGAATTTTGCACGAAGAGGAAATTTATCACCGATAAAAATTACTAAACCTTAATGTCACTATAATTTTCTGCTAAAAATAAAATTGCAATCTCATTTTTTATATCTCAGAATGCGCGTTAGGAAGCGTTAAATTTTTTTTATTAGAATACTAACAACAACAGTTTTTTTATTATTAAGCATTTACATGTATAATAATAAAATCGGACGGAGGAAGCTTTATTGGTGATCAAGTAATAAACAAGAGTTTTGCATATGCATACACAATTTCACATCTATTTTTAAATTAAGCATATTTTTTTAATATTCATAATATGCGCGTATTTATATGTACATATTAAACTTTTACAGCAACAACAAAAAGTTTTTCATAAATAAAATTTATCGTACGAGAGGAGTGTAGTATATGTAAACTAATTACGTTCGCAAAAAGGATAATTAGATTTTCTAATGTAATGATTTACACATAAACTCACTTCTATCTCTAATTAATAAAAGTTTGTTTTCGCATCTGCCAGAAACATATGCACCGGCAATTTTTCATTTGGCAGGTATTTTAATTCAATCAATCTTTGTTGTACTTGTTGTTGTTGTTGTTTTTGAGGCCGCCGCCGTCGCCGCCACCGAAAATTCTTAATTGCCAAAGTTTGCACTAGACCTGATTAAAAAAAAGGGCAACCAACGAACTAGACAAACACGCAACAAATACGTTGGTGAAAAACGCGCGCGGGAGGAAAAAATTAACACTTCTTGTTTGATTAAAGCTTTGCACTCGCCTTGCGCTTCACTTCATTATTCTACAATTTATAAAAATTGTTTCTTCGAGAGTTGTGGCACACGGTTGCCGCCGCCGGTGATAAATTAATTTTTTGCGCTTGGCTGCATCGGTTTGCTACTTAAATTAAATTAAATAGAGATATTTGGGTGTATTTCTTTTTCTACGTTTGAAAGTAATGTTGTGTGATGTGTGGTACAAAGGAAATTGAACGTGTTGTTTAATTTGTTCAGATTTATAAAAGTGTCGTCTATATTTAGTACAATATTTCAAAGAACTATACATCTGTCTATCTATAAAAAATGTTAATTTTTTGTCCTTTATTTTACTTACATTTTTTATATTATACACTTTTATCTAACTCTGAACGTTTGTGGTTCGGGTAGAAATTTTGTAATCGATTTCTTGAAGACTTCGACCAAATGGGCTGAATGCAATGCAATGCCATGCAATATTCAATAGAAATGCAGCCGATAGCCATCAAAAAGCGAATCGCGGCAGCCAATGCAATAAATGTCATTTTGACAGAATATTTTTGCACTAATATTTGGAGAATTTAAAAACCATACATATTCAGAAACTAAATTTCACATGTGACACTTACCCTCGCCTAGTTTTTTTTGCAAAACAAAGTAATTTTTGGATAACGATTTCATCCATTTCCATTTGTTTTAGAACTTTTTTCGACACTAGTTTGACATTTCTTGAAAAACGCGGCACCGCAGCTTATTGCACAAAACAGCCAAAAGTTAGGTTTATTTAATGTTGACTTAAAAATGACGAATCTCTAAAGCGAGAGCTAGTTTTGAGTTTATCTAGCAGGTTCTATGCTTGTTGAATTTTGTGACTGGCTCAGTGTTTTCATTCGGTTTTACATAATGTTTTCTATCATTATTAAGTTAAAAGTTATATGTACATATAAATTATAAAATGCTATACATTTAGATCTTAAATATTATTCTAATTTAATAGATAATTTTAATTTTGAACTGCATAATATGGTCAAATTCAACTTTATGGAAGTTAATTTGGATATTTTATTAATAATCAGAGAAAAAAATTAAATTCATTTATATTCTTACATTTTGTGGCTATAATTAGCAAGTGTTTGCTTTATTTCTGGTTTCTTCTGAAATGTCAAGAAAATTAAGCTGCATTTCAAATCACGATGTCAATAATTTGATATAATAGTTTGAAATTAGTTTACATTTATCTATAATTAGCAAGTAGTTGCTTTATTTTCGTCTCAAATTTCATGAATGTGAAGCTGCATATTTGAGCATAAAATGCCATATAGCTAATTTTAGCAGTATTGAGAATCAATCTTTAGCTTCATTACTTTCTTTCTCTCGGAAATTGCATGAAAATGAAGCTGTACTTCTATAAGCATTAAGTCAATAATTTTGGTTGAAAGCTCATTTATCGGAAAATGTGCGTCTTATAGCTTATTCCATTAAGAAACAAATAAAGCAAATTTATCAATGTTTTCTTCCCCGTTTAGTGTTATTGAATACAATAAAAATGTTGTTTATAGAAATTTGATTGAATAAGTTATCCTAATTGATTGAAAGAAGTGAAGCAATTTGCCTAAAAGTCGAGTCGTTTGTTTGGCCATTCGCACGATTTATTTAAAGAAAATTAACCTTTTATACGTGTGTTGTGTGTGTTGTGTTGTATCGGGCCGCCCTTTCCGTATATAATTCGAGTGTTGCGAGTCTTGTTGCTTCGCTGGCCCACCCTCGGCAAGCCACTTTAGCTGGGATAACATTTAGCACCAGAGCATAACAGTAACGCTGGATATCACTATCCTGCGGGAAGACTACGCGCGCGGATGGCGCGGGAGGAGAGAGGGGGGATGAAACGAGTGCGAGAGGGAGAGGCGTCCAGACGCCCGCCGCGTTCAGTAAGTCAGCGTCGCCGGCTAATGCCACAACGAAGGGCGCGCGCGACCACCACCACCGACCGACCGAACGACTTAACGTGCATATCAATTTGTGGGTGCTAAAAAGATGTGATGCAGGGCAATAACAATCGCAGCATGTTTTTTGCCCTCGGCAACGGCAACGGCGCGGCCGGCAACATTAACAACAACAATAATGTGCCACCGACACCGCCGAACACCACGCCGACAAACAACAATAACAATAATAACAATAATAACAACAATAATAATAATAATCATGGGAATGGGTACCGGCTGCTTTCCGCGCAAGGAATGGAAACGTTGCAGGCGTTTTTGCGCGAACATGGAAATGATTGCATTCGGCAGTTTGTTAAGGTAAACGCAAAAAGCACGCCGAATATATTTCCTACTACTTTCATTTCATTACCAAGATTAAAAGCGCGGAAACGGTATTGTGCTCTTTCTTACTTCATTTTCATTCAATTACATTTATATTCATGTAAAAAATAATAAGAATTTTTTCCATCCCAAAATGTAATTATCCTTATATAAATTACTCTTTAATAATAATGGACTGAATATAGAATGTAAATTAGCACCTTTTATATATAAAATAATTACAATTGAATTTGTGGTTTTTGATTTCATTGAATCATTTAGATTTGTGAAAAAAAAAGTTAAAAAAATTAATCAAGATGTTTTTCTTATATTGCTATTGCAATACTCAAGTTCGACGTCAAAACTTTTATAAAATTCCTATTTTTTCTTAAAATTTTTCAATGTATTTTTGTTATAATTTTTTAATTTTTTGTATATACAATTGGATGGTTTGTGGTTGTTGGATTTTATTGAAATACTTTCAATATACAACATAAAAGTGCAATTTATTATCTAGTAAATATTTTTTATTAAAGCATCCTTCAAGATTTCTTCCGTAGACGGTGAATGAAACTTTCTTCGATTACTAGCAAAAAATTAAGCTCTACATCAAAACTTTTGTGCATTTCTTAGTTGTAGCGAAGTATTTGTTAAAAATTATAGCATATTACCTACTTTTTTTTCAAAGAATGGTTTATGTATTTGCTTGAATTCAATTTAAAAGTTGGTATTTTGTATTTTTGAATTTATTCGACGTTTGAAATTGAATTAAATATCATCAAATACTTAGTAATCTTTTATTTTCAACTTAAAACTCAGCAATCTATTATTTTTTTCATAAAAAATATCTATCAAAGTGTTTCGTTGCAGACGATGAATGAAACTTTCTTCAAATACCAGTAAATACATCACAACTTTTATGAATTTCTTATTTGTTAGGAAAGTTTTTGTTAAAAATTATATCATTATATGCATTATGTGTTTACATGAAAATAATTTAATAAACATTGTAATTCGTATTATAATTTGCTTGAGTTTCATATTGTTTTCAAAATTGATGCACATTGCAACAGACAGATACCTTCTTAATACAATTTTATTGTTTGATTTTATTGATATATATTCAACGTTTAACTAAAAACTGTGCAATTTATTACTTATTTGCAAAAAAAAATTAATTAAGATGTTTTTTCCAGAGGACGATCATTTTTTTTTGTTCAAATAATAGCAATACATAACTATAAAAATCTTATTTGTAGAGAAGTTTTTCTTACAATTGACATTATATGAAACATTGTCGGATTTCATATCCGTGTTCTATAAATTGATTCAAAACAGTCAATACAATGAGAGTATTAAAGTTATTGCCAGCTTTGAATGATAGCTCATGTGCTAATAATCATCAATCTCCAATGATCAGCAATCAGAAAACACTTTTTTAACTTATTATCTAATTTTATTATGTTTTGCGTTTAAGTACGAAATAATATTCATAAATACACAGTTGGAGTATTTTATGCTGATAATTGTAGGCTGAAACTTAGACTTATATTTCATCACAAGCTCATTTTCTAGTTTCAATTTGCCAGCCTTCTAGGAGTAATTATGTTTTTCGCTTTTAAGCTACAAAATAGTTGAGTACTTATTTCATTTTTTCTTAGCAGTTTAAGCTTATAGAAGTAATCATTCCTTATCAAAGGACTTGAGATCTTTTAATATAATTTTTAATATTTATGGCAGTAATTGCACACAACATTTCTTTAAGATGATAATTATTTCTTAATTGCGAAACAGAATCTAAATGTTTATTAGTTGCTCAAAATAGTAACTAATTATATTCAGCGTTACATTTCATAAAATCCATCATCGGTATGATTACGTTCTTTGTTCAAACGCGCCCGCCAACACTTTTTCATTAGAAAGATTAAAACGTATAAAAAACATTAAAACTTTATAAAGTAATTAAACCACCCACCTATAGGATTACCGGTGCAATTTCCAAATTTAGCATTTATTATGAATTCTATGGAAATGTGCATTACAATAATAATTCACCCAATATTTACAATGCAATTGGAATAATACATTTATGAAAATTATCGATTTTGAATAATCCGTTTTTAATTCGGCGCACGTCAAATTTCTATTATTAGAACGCAGAAAAGATAAACTTTCGTCGGACTTGCAAATTGAATGTGTAACTGGTAAATGAAATACATCACTTTGACGTTGTTTGCAAATGAATGCATTTATTTGTCAGAATTGGAAAAATCAAATAAATATTGATGAGTAAATTTTCATTAAAACAGCAAATTCCAATTTCGCTACATGTCTACTTCATTTTTTAATTTTATTATTACATTTTTATCAGAAACTAGCAAATACTTTTCAATTTCCAACAAACTGTGTCATATAATTAAAAATATAAGAGACTTTTTTATATATTGTTTGCAATTTTTTTGTACAAAAAAAGCACAAATCCAGCTAATATTGAATTGTGCCTGTTTTATCTATCTATGATAAATATTTAACAAAGTGATAATTTTTTTTGTATTACTATGCAATACCAATAATATATTAATGCAAAAGCTTTATCATAATATTATTTCAGCTTTAGTTCAATTATTATTCTAATAAAGCGCAAATAATTTTTTACATTGAAGCCGCACATAAAATAACATGTAAAGCTTCGTTACATTGCCATTGTTCATCAATGCGTTATTAAACGTCGCCGATATTTTATCAAAGGTGTATTGTAAACTCTTTCTACAAGGCTGTACATTAATAGATGTGTGGTACTAGACTGATTATAATAACGCATAATCAAAGCTCTTTCTGCCAAGACGTAAAATATTGACAATAAAGAAGACTGTAAAAGTATCTAAATATTGTGTAAAATGCAAATGATTTTTTGCATTGAAGTGGCGAACAAAATAATAGAAAAAATGACTACATTGCCATTGTTCATCAATTAAACGTTGTCGATATTTTAACAAAGTGGTATTATGAGTTTTTTCACAAAGTTGTTGTGTATTAATAGATATCTGGTACTGAGCGCGTGTCTAACAATTAACTGACTATATAAAATGGTTATATGTGTTTTTTTACAGAATAATCAAAGCTTTTCCTGTCATGGCGCAAAATATTGATAATAAAGGGACTACACAAGTGTTTAAATATTGTGTAATATCAAAATGATTTTTTGCATTTAAAATACTCATGAAATAACACAAAACTTCGTTTTACTGCCATCGTTCATCAATACGTTATTAAACACCGCTGATATTTTATCAAAGACGTATTGTAAAATCTTTTCAGCAAATTGTGCATTAATTAATTTATACACAGAAGGCATGTTTCTAATGATTCACTTACGATAAAAAATACAATATGTAACAGTTCTCTATTCAAAAGGAATTATAGGATGAAAGGGGAAAATGATTTTCTATTAATAGATATGTGGTACTAAATACGTGTTCAACAATTAACTGAAATGAGTATTTTTCATGGATTTTCAAAACTTTTGCTAAATATTTTGTTAAATCAATTAACAGTGACAATAAAAGTAGTGAATGTTCAAGTTTATTGGTATTATTCTCTATTATATTATATTCAAATTGTGTATTAATATATGTGAATATTACTAAAATTGTCAAATTAACTGACCTTCAAAAGTTATTCAACTAGATATCAGGCTTGTTTCTCCATATTGTCATTTTAGGGTTGGCTTGTTCTTGTTCTTGTGAATGCATCATGTATTTTTAAGATTTTTTTCATATTTTTTTTTACAACAATTGATCTTGTAAAATCATACTAGTAGAAATAAAGTTGATGAATGTCCAAGTATTCAAATACTAGTGTAATATGTTGCAAACCACAAATGCAGCAATAGCTTAGTTTTGGTTTGTCTGTGAACTTGGTGGGCACGATCGTTGCCAAACCAACTTACTATTAAAATCACAGAACTAACAGAGTGACTTAAGAGAAAATTATGTAATAAAGTGATCATCCATGCATCGTCTGACGACGACATTTCGGTTAATTTAATAGTCGTATTAATTTATGCAGTCATCTAGTGGCGATTAACTAATTGTCTAAAGTACGCAAGAATATATCGCCTGACGGCAACAATTAACTTCATTTGAGAGTTATTTATGCATTCTTATGTCGCCTAGCGGCGATTAATTAATTATATGATAAAGTATCCGGGCCTTGTGGCGATAATTAAGCCAATTTTGCATTCTTCTGTCGCTTGACGACGACTAATTATTAGGCATACGATACACAATAGCATTTGTTACTAACTTTTCTTGACAGTACATACTACATTTCATAATTACTTATTTCACTACCCAATGGCTAGAAAATACAAATTACAATTTCTTCAATTATGTTTTTCGCATATTTGGTAGATACTACTTTTTTTGTCTATTAAGAAGTACTTAACTAATTTTTTCAAAAGAAGTTTTATCGGAAATCAGAAAATAATTGAGTTTTGCGTTAAAATTCTTCACTACATTTTTATTGATTTGATGTTATCCAACGACAAATTATAAGCTTTAATTATGGTTTGATTTCAATAATTGTATTATTTTAGTTATATTGTCTTTAATTTTATCGTATAAAAACGTGCATTTTTGTCTAAGATCAAGAAATAATCCAATTTTGTGTTAAAGATTTTATTTTGAAGATTCTTATCATGGTTTACTGTCAGCCAACTTCATTTTTATTAAACTGTAACTTCCCATATTTAATGCTAAACTCTTTACATCGAATACAATCAAATTCATGTGATTTACTGATTAAATATTGTTTAAAATGTTTTGTTTAATTGGTTGCATTTCTAATTTCTTACATCCAAATCTAGTGCAAATATAAAAAATTTCTCCAAAACAATCTAATAATTGAGTTTTATGATAACATTTTTGGTTTTTAATAAAATTATTGCTTAAAATTTATAATAAATGATTAAATGCTAAGCATATATCGCCTCACGGCGACAATTATATTACTATGATATTAATTTATGACTTCTTATGTCGCCTACCAGCGAGCTAATTAATTATGTAATAAAGTTCCTA
Source organism: Adinopsis sp. GC000173 (assembly GCA_030264715.1). Classification (NCBI taxonomy): domain Eukaryota; kingdom Metazoa; phylum Arthropoda; class Insecta; order Coleoptera; family Staphylinidae; genus Adinopsis; species Adinopsis sp. GC000173. Next base: position 10,400 of record JARJDW010014307.1, read on the forward strand.
AGCATTTATCGCCTAATGATGATAATTAAGCTAATTTTGCATTCTTATGTTGTCTGACGACGAATAATTATTAGTCTTAGGAGACACAATATAGCATTTATCGCCTTGCGGCGACGACCTTCCATGTATACACGGTGGAGTATAATAAATGCCATTTTTCATCGCAGTGTTATTGCTGCGTACATTCAATTATTTTTATAAGAAGCAAATTAATTTTTATATTGAAGCCGCCGTACACAAAATACAATATAAATCTTCGTTACATTGAATTTTGTTTTTCTGTAATTATAAAAAGAAACTTTATACTCTGGACAGTAATAAATTTCCTTTATATAAAAGATCTTGTCGGGAACTTTATTCAGCAAAGTAAATGTATTCTTTTTGGACAGTTTCTCCCTCTTTTTTTCATAACTAACAAAACCTTTGTACTTCATACATTATTCTAAAGAGGCGCCTATCTTCAAATGAAAACGACGACTGGAAATAATTAACTCGGTGAAACTTTTACATTATTGCACTATAACAGCAATCAAATTTATTAAATGAAATTAAACTTTTATAATTTGAATTTGCAAGATAATTATCTAAAGATTAAGATTAATTGTTTTTTCCTCCTGCTGGCTGCTCTTCATAAGAATCTCTTTCCGAATATCGAAAAAAAAAGTTTTATTTTGCGTTCGAAGGGCTTTCCAATGCTCTCTTTTATACGACGGAAATGGGATTTATTTTTTTCTGAGTGATGTTTCTAAAGAAAACTTTAATCTGCACTTTACATTTCACTTATATTATATCGTAATCTAATAAAACAAAACAGCGCACAACTTTTAAATTTTTCTTTCACGCCAAGGTATTTGCTCGCGCTAAGAGCATGAGAAAATTCTCTCTACATAATTAATTTTGCATACTTCAACATTTTTTCCTATTGGAATTTATTATGATATTTTTAGATACGTACAATATATCAAAATAATTAAATAAAACAACTTACATTCTTTCCAAGGGTTAATTGCAAATGTAATATTTTATAAAATAGATTTCGGAAAATATGCTTGTAATTGCTTGTAAATCACTGTAAAGTCATTCTTATAAAATTTTATTAACTTTTTATACAACACACCTTTTCCAAATGTATTGCAGGAATTATCAATTGTATTTCAGAATATTCAAATTAATTTCAGGAAGCATTAAATGTATTTCAGCTTACGATTAGTAATTTATAAAATCTGAAATACATTTGACTATTCTGAAATACAATTGATGCGCTCTGAAATTAAATTGACGCATTCTGAAATATACCTGCAAAAGATGTCCTAACACAACATTTTAAGTTTCAGTTTTGCAATCAAATGGGGTCACAAAAGTATTAATTAAATATTAATTATTAATATTAATAAAAAGTATTAATTAAAGATTTGAGGAAATTTGGTTAAGTTGCACCTCACTGATTTTGAAAGAATTATAAAACCACTACTACTGCATTATTTTTTTGTAGATTCTAGTGCACACTAAAATACAATCTTCCTACCAATGCATACAATGTTTATTATACGACCAAGTCCATTTTTCATCATTTTTATTTAGTATATTTGGAAGCCCCACAGCTAATAGAAACTATATCAAAGTATTGTTTTCGTTGTACACGTGCGTTCTTACAAAGACTCGTACCTACTGAAATTTTGACAGCATCTGCAAATGTTGAATATTACCTAGATTGCTTTGAATGATAATATACTTGCCTAATAGAATTATGAAAGGAGTTCATAATCTTTGAAAACAAAAAAGTTCGGCATTTAAATAATTAACAAAATTTCTTTCAATTCACAGCACCTGAAATATTCCTTAATCCAAAACATTCTTTGCAATATGTTAATTTTAAGGAAATGCATAAGAATCGTTCATTTTTTTGGATTAAATTAGAAACATGTATTCACTAATTTGGTAGCTTATGCACAGTTTTTCTTAGTTGATACGATCAAAACTTACCTGTATACTACTTTTTTAAACTTTTACTATACTTAAATATTTCAGTTTTATTTAGTGAAAATTGAATTGGACCTTTTACTATTTTATTTTCTAAAATGGATTGTTTCAAGTGTTGTTAATTTACTAAAAAATTAATATCAATAAAGAATTTCTTAATAAATGTTCAGTTTGTAATTGAAGAAAACTTTAATCTCCACTTAACTGTAATCTA
>JARJDW010014308.1:0-21372 GCA_030264715.1 Adinopsis sp. GC000173
GTAACTATAATTTTTATATATTTCACCACGATAGTAGAACACAGAAGATCTATCTGCTTATGCAACACTGCAAATTTAATAAAAATAGAGTATCTAGAAACAATGTATTGTTTAATAAGTATGAATTGTATTCAAATTAATCATTATTAACACCAATGTCTTTATATGTGAATTTTAAATTAAACGTCAATGGAGAGCAACATCCGGCTCATGGGTCATTTGTCGCCCTCAAGAACCTTCTAACAGGCCTACCAAAACATCTTAATTTCATTAACTTTGTAAAGTATAATTTTCCCTACTATTTCTGTTGTGTTATCCAACAGATATTTACTATTCTTTTTTTTAATATCATAAAATAAGAAATTACCTTAAAAATCCCAAAATTTTTTACATTACAATTTTACACATCTTTTGAGATTTTTAGAAAAAATTTTAATTTAAACCTAAAATTTTGCCAGCAATGTAAAAAAGTTTACCCACTCCTGATCTATATAGATATACTTTTCTAAACTTGAAATAAAATAGAAATAGAGTGTATCTCAATAAAAATGAAATATGATAAAGTAAGAAATTACTATAAAAATCTTCAAGTTTTCCATTACAATTTTCCACATCTTTTAAGCATTTTTGAACAGTTTGCCCACCCTGATCTACATAGATATACTCTTCCAAACTTGAAATGCAATAGAAATAGAGTATACCTAACTCAATAAATATGCATTGTTGTTTAATAAGCAATGAATTGTAATTACTATTATTTAAATTATTCATAATTAAATTACGATTAATTGAAGCGTAATACTTTTTTTTATAATTTGCAATCAATTCTATATTATTATAATTTGTTTGATTTCAAATGAATAAATGTAGTGTAAGTTTTCTTTTTATTGTTAATAATTAATAACAATTTTTACTTTTATATACTCAATAAAAATGTATGTATAAACTTTAGCACATGATTACAAAAAATGAACTATAATCATGCGAAAAATTAATACTAACCAATAATTTTGCAGCCATACATACGTAGAGAGATTATTAATTATAATTTATCGTATTAGAGTAATCTCACAAAAAATCTCCATCGAATGAAGAGATTTAATCTATAAAGGAAATTTAATTTGCCTCCATTTTAATATTTGTGTTCACTTTATAATTGATTTTCTAGTAAATTGCGGTTAATCCAATACATACGATTATTTATTGCACAAAACAAATATTTTTATATAAATTTTAAACGCAATATCTGAATATTTTCACAATTGTTAGATTTCAAAAGCTAACGCACTTAACGTAATTAATTACCTTGAACGTGATTTTCTGAATATTTAATTTAACTGTTAATTTATGCGTAAGAGAAATGTGTTAGTATGTTTTATAGCTTCCACCAAAAATCATTATTTTTATTGAAATTGCAAACAGGATACATTATAAGAGCATTTTCTTGTGAGAGAAATAGCTGCTGCAATCTATCACAATTAGATACAGAATATTTGGATGATAATAATAAGAAGTCGAGCGAATTAGAATTCGTCTTGTGTGAATCTTGGGATATTTAAAATAATTGCATAACGAATTTATAATCATCACAAGTTATGTGTTATAATAGATTTCTTAATTTAGAAAATACCAAATATTTATTTTAATGTAATACTTCCGTGTAAATTGAATAAATTAATAACATAATTTATCTACATAAATGGAATATTTGTAGGTAATATAATAAAATGCATTTTTACGAAGCGTTAATTTTTTTTCTCATTTTATTTCTTTAAGTGTGAAAACTAATAAGCTAATATATCAAATATTTATTTTAATTTAATATCTATATTTTACTTCCGGGCAAATTGAATAAATTCATAAAATTATTTCTTTATAGAAATTAAATATTTGTAGATATAATGAAATGCACTTTTATGAATCGTTAATCTAAATAAAGCATCTTTTATTATTTTATTTCTTTTAGTGTGGAAACAAATTGACATATATGAATTGCATTCTTGGGCCAATTCTTTGATGTTTTGAGAAAATGATTTTATGCAAAAATCTTAGATAAAGACATTGGTGTTAATTTGTGCAAATTAAAATTTAATATATGTAAAACTGAAACAACTAAAACAAATTGTGTTATGTTTTATGAATAATTATTGTTGTCACTATATCTTTTAGTGACAGGTCATTTGTATTAATATTAATGAGAGTCACGATAGGAATAGAAAAGCAATGTTCGCAATTATGATTAATTATACAGAAATCGTAGATTTATTGAATTAATTATTAAAACCTACACATATAATGAAGCAAATATGTTCTCTTTTCACAAAAAAACAGTCTGCGTTTACTATATAAGTAATATCTATGTACTCTGAATTAAGTAATCCGAAAAGCGACTCACTCATGCACATCAAACCTTAAATTATTTGTTTCGTTGTCTACTTAAAGCGCATAATTGTATCATTAGATATATTATTTCTTAATAATGGTAATGTATTTAAGAACCTATTTATGTGAATATGTGGGTAGAAATATATGCAATATGTATGTCAACTAATAGAGTGCCAAATATTCAAATTGCTGAGCAGTACCGATATCGTGCAAGAACAATATAATATAGGTATATATACAGTTTCAACAATTTATTTCTTCAATTACGTTGCACTCTGTATTATTTCAAATGATATAATCGAACTTTACTACAACGACACACCAAACGTTAGCATCTGTTTATTTGAATTGAATAAGTTTGACCTTAATGTTTACTTATGCACCTGAATCTGTTATAAAATCAATTATGCAAAACGCACTATTTGAATATTTTCTCGTGTAAAATAAGAATCAAAATCTACTCAACCAGAAAATACTATATTGTTTTATAGAATCAATTCATTTTGAACGCTGCCAACGAAACGAATTAATCGTTTATTTATTTTTTTGAAAGTTTTTTCTATCCACGAAAAATATAATAGTTTGTTTGTTATAGAATTGGAGTGTAAAAAACGAATAACTTGTTATAGTTTGTAAAAATTTATGATTTAGTTAATTAGAAATATCTACAAAAAATAATAAGCAATTAGTGTTAAAAATCAGACAATGTAGCAGCAGCAACCTAAATTCACTCACAAAAAAACACACACTAAGAAATAATAAAATGAAAATGGAATGCAAAAGCAAAAGCAGCAACGTATTATCATTATCTCTAGCAATTAAAAATAAATTTTTTAATAATATGCGTGGCTTTATTAATATTTAGAGCAATGTAATGCACGTTTTACAAAATTAATTACTAGCAGTTTAAACCTAAAAACGTTTATATAATAAAACAAACGTTTACGTTTTGGAATTAATGAATTATTTCCATTATTACCAATTGCCGTATCAATATATCGATTATTATGCGAATCATTAAAACAATAGTTGCTCGAATAGATTTTTTTATATTAGAATTTATTCATTCTGCACTACTGAATAGAACTTACACAATTCCACAAGTATGACATTATGCACGGCCTCGTGAAAATGAAAATTGTCATCCATTTCAACCTATCATTATTACGGCCAGTAACGGAATAAACGTGCTTTATGATAAACAACATATTTTATATATTGTAGGTACGAGCACAAAACCTCGCAGAGAACATTAAACAAAAAGTACTCAATCCATCCGTTGGTATATTGTATATATTTTACAACACAAGCATATTATTACGTCTTTATAACCATTTTTGGCAGAAAATTTTGCGCTTCGTTGACGCAAAAGCAAAGGGGCATCGATAAAATTTCTTATTACGATTAATAAACTAGGTTGTAGATTATCCATTTCCCTTTTTTTTACTAATATACTTTGTAATTTATATACGTGAGAAATTGACAAGAAATAATCTATAAAAAAGTAATTGACTCGGATTAATGTATATTGTGAAATGAGGATTACACATTTTTCTAGGTCTTTTTTTCCTAAAGTAGCTATTCAACAAGTTCAATCATGATAAATTTGTAATAGCGATGAAGTATTTTTTTTTTCGTTTATCACTATTGTAAAATCAGAATTAAATGTATTCCTAAATTTTTTGCTAAAATATTTAACGAGTTCAATTGTAATAAATTTATTAAAGTGATGAAATAGAAATTGATGGGTTGCAGAAAATGTGCTTTTTGTTATTATTCATATTTCTGCCATTTATATCTATTCTAAAATGAGAATTACAATTTTTCCCAGATATTTTTTGTCTATAATATTCAACGAGTTCAATTTATCACTCTTTTTTCTATTTCGTTAATCACTATTGTAAAATGAAAATTACACATTCTCCAGAGTTTTTTCCCAAAAATTTTGAAAGAGTGCAATCGTGATAAATATATTAAAGTAATGAAGCAAAAATTGATAAGTTGCAGAAAATTTTGTTTTGCGTAATTCTTATCACTAGTATAAAATAAAAATTGCACATTTTATCAAATTATTTAACAAGTCCATTCATGATAAATTTGTATTAGCAATGAACTAAAAGTTGATGGGTTTCAAACAGTTTTGTTTTTGGTTATTACTTTTTTTCATTTATCAGTATTCTTAAATCAGTATTGTGCATTATCCTAACTAAACCTTTTTTTGCTAAAGTATTCAACGGGTACAGTCGTGATAAATTTATTAAAGCGATGAAGTAAAAATTGATAGGTTGAAGAAAATTTTGTTTTGGTTATTACTCATCTTTTTTTTGTTTTGTGTGCTTAATTTAATATTAATTTCAAATGCCATCTTTTTCTAATTAACAAAAATTTATAAACAAACCTATTTATTTTATAATAATTAGATATACTTTAACTTCAACACCAATGTTAGTTAGTAAATGAGACCATTTATTATATCTAAATAATACTGGTAGTATTAATTGTTTTATATTTTTAGATATTTTAGAATTTTCCATAACATACATGGATGATAATTAAATATTACATTGCTTCGATAATAATAAATCTTACTTAATATTATATAGAATAGTTGCATCTGCTTATCGATAATAATAAATCTTACTTACTGCTTGAAACGTCAAAATAGTATTGGCATATTTTAAATATAGTATGTATTAAAGCAAGAAGAATTGCTTCTGCTAAATAAAATAGCGTTTTACTTTTAATAATCTAGGCTATAAATTACTTTATTTCCTTTTTTCGCCATTAAAAATTGAAATGTATAAATAATTGCGATTTCAAATGAATTAGTTGTAATTACGCTTAAAGATATAATATTAAATCGATTGAAATAATTGTTAATTATTATCGTACTTATAGATTTTATTGGCTATGTATTCAAGATCTCTTTAACGTTGTAGTTAGGTGTACTACTAATAGGGTCGATTCAAAAGGAAGGGTAGCTGGCCTGGATGATTGCTGTCAATTATTATCGTACTTATAAATTTCATTGACTATATGTTGATGTTGCCTCTATTCAAATTTCTAAGTACTTAGGTGTACTACTAACAAAACCAAACTAAATGGAAGGGTTGCAGCCTTCACAATAATTTGAGTTTCCTCAAATTATAAAAACGAATCTTTGGATCATTTTAACAAGAAGTTTATACAGATCAATTATTATCTTGTTCGATTTACTATAACCTGAGTAGGACATTGCACATGAATTAAAACAATATGATCAAAGAAAAAAAAGTTTCGTATTACATTGCTTAACATAATATTCAACATTCAAATTTAGTAATTGCAAATTTGAAAAGTGATTATTCAGTGTTTATATTGTACTCGTGCATTAACTTGATTGTAACATGGTAGAAAAACCATATAATTTAATACAAAACGCAAATCGCTTTTCACTTAAACCTAAAAAAATTATTATGAAGCGTAAATCCGATTGTGGTAAAATGTTTAATTTTCATAAATTTATTTAAAACCACAACTTTTTACTTGTTTACAATCAAATTCAAAGTAGCTGCAATAAACCACGATAGACGTTTATTTTATTTAGTTCTGATATACAGTCAAACTTTTGAAGGCAAAATTAGTTTGTTCTAGAAACGCTTCGTACTATGGACACTTTGTCTAACGAAGCTCCTTTTTCTATAAAAATTAACATAAGTTCAAATAACACAATAACTTACTATCGCAAAATACGTATACTAGTGTGGCACCATTCAAAATAGCAATTAAGAGCTAGTCGTCATAAAAATAATGAAACATGTCGAAAAAGCAAAGATAATGGAACATAAATTAAACTTCCAATATAAAATGCATAAGCATTTTGATTCAACAATAAAAAGTACAACACATTTTTGGTTTTTGTCTAATAGTCATTTGTCTTATAATGTTTGACTGTATATTTATTATTATTATTAATTATACTTAATTGTAAAAAATTGAGCATCTGTTCAAAATTGTAGTATTTCGTTGCACACAAACAGTTTATTTAATTTCTAGTCCAAAATATATTTTCATTTGTGATATTAATGATGAAATGAAATTATTGTACCTACTCGTTAAAAATTCAGCATCTGTTCGAAATTATAGTTTTGTTTACGCACAAAACGTAATTAATAATCCAATTTTAATACACTTTATAATTGAATAAATTATTATAATTAATTGCTCACTTATATGAGAAAAATTACGCAATATAATTTTTATTACTTATTTTATAATACATTTTGTAATAAACAATAAAGCATCAATTATGTATTTATGTACAGTAAAACTGTTTCTCTCCATAGCAGTATAGTAAGATTTTTATGGAATTTCAAACTCAGAGGTATTATTGTCTGGTATTGTTTTAATTTATTAAAATTTTCTCAATAGAAAATACAGTTTTTAGCTAGCTAATATGTGCAATTAGTTAACAATCATTCATTTTCATGTATATTGTGCTTGTGCTTGTTATATTTAACTGTGCCTTGTATTTACTAAAAAATATATTTTCAATATTTGTAATGTGACACAATTCATTTTGAACAAATAATTTCATTTGGTTTATAATTGAATAGAAAAAATATCTTATTATTTTATAACGAACATCCGTAAAGCTATTATTCCTAAATGATTTCGACTGTAGTTAATAATAAAATATTAAAAAGATCCGAATTAATGAAATTCCGTTAAAAAAATCAAAAGAAGCGCCAAAATCATAATGGGTAATGGCGAAACTGGTAGGTTAACTGCGCTCTAACAAATAAAATATGTAAAAAAGCTACATATTATAAACTTGTTGTTAAATATACAAAAATCACATTTGTAATTATCAGGGATGTTCTGTAAATTGCATTCTGTATGCACCATCTCGAACATAATTCACATTTAAACCATCATTTGTTGCCTTTTCAAAATTAATATTAAATTACACCGTTGGACAAATTTTATTTCAAGAAGATGTGAAGGGCAATCTAGTGCAAATTATATCTTGAAACATTCAGCAATGCACAGCAGAATGTCTCATTGTACCTACATATATATATTATCAGATCCATAGATAATTATTGTATAGAAATAATTTGGCTTCAATTTTGTTGCGCATTTCAGTTAAGGGCTGCTAATTTGTTTGTTGAGGAACTGTCGTAATTTTGCATTATGTTAGCTTACACAAAGATTGCAAGATACCTAATAATTTTTAAGATAGACTAGGTTGCGGCATTAAAGCGTTTTCAATTACAATGAAAATATTTTCAATATTTCTAATGTGACACAATTTATTTCTATTAGCTTCGAACAAACAATTCCATTCCAATATAATTGAACAGAAAAAATATCTTATTATTTTATAACGAACACGCGCACAGCTATTTCTATAATAAATAATTTCGACTACAATTAATAATAAAATAAAGCGTTTGCTGGCCCGTTACAATTAAAAGGCTGAGTAAATATATAAGAAATCATCACTTTAAATTAGCTTGATTTTCAAGTTAACGAATAATATTATTATAAGTGCAAATTAATTTCTTTAAAAATATATATAAATAATGCATGTAACTTATATGTAGTGTATTGTATAAATTGTAGGTGAAAATTAATGGCATAACATTTGTTCATCATCTGATTATATTTTTGTTTAGTGTTTAACACATTTTTTATAAATGAATAATTTCTGAAATAGAATTTACGATAATTTATTACCGATTGTTAGAAAAATTCTATATGTGAATAGAAACAAAGATTTGCATATGAGTTTATATAATTTTAGATATTAAATATTTTAGTAGATAAACGTTTAGAAGACATTAATTATTATAACTGGTTTCCTTCAAGATTTATCTGTTCAACACATTATATGGATTATAAATTAATTGTGATTATCAAAAATTATTTTTAATATGTTGAAACATAAAGCATTGTATCCGTGTAATGATGCCATGCCATGCCATGTCGTTTATGCGTAAATCTTTGTGAAAATTTTTTAAATGGAAAAATTTAGGCTAATATAATCAAAGGAATTACCAAAATTGATGTGTCGAGAATTAAAATAAATTTAGTTGTTTTTTACTAGACAAAATGTGTGAGTTTAATATTTCCTGAAAAATTAACTATGGTAAAACGACAATTTTTCATTTAAATGAAATTTAGGTTAGCGAAAAACATTTAATGGCTGTTTACACAAATTGTTATACCAAATTAATAAACACAATTTAATTGCAATTAAGACTTTCTCGAATGTATCTATTTAATTAAAGCAAACTTCAAAAAAGTGATGATTTAAAAATTGCTTTAGAATAAATATGGTGATCCTAAATACAACTAATTATTTTAAACTGAACCAATTAGCAATTAAAAATTAAAAAGTAGAACCAACAAATGTAAATAGATATTTGCAGAATAATTAGAGATATACATTAGTTTTGGCTAATATGTGTAAATAAGATAAAATGGATTTAAAAAATAAAAGTAGAAAATGATGCAGACTTCAAAGAGGTGATGATTTAAAAAATTGCTTTAAAATAAATATTGTGATCCTAAATTCAACTAATTATGATAAACTAAACCAATTAGCAATTAAAAATTAAATTAGGGGAAAGTTGGGTAATGGCGACCAACGAGTAATGCCACAACCTGATCTATCTTAAAAATTTTTACGTATAGAGATGAGAAAAACGCACATAATGTGTCAGCTAACATAATGCTAAATGACGACAGTTCCTCAACAAATAAATTAGCAGCTCTTTCATATAATATTTCGTGTTTTTCTGTTGTAACTGAAATGAGCATCAAAATTGACGCCAAATTATTTCTAGATACAATAATTATTTCTGGATCTGATAATATGTATACAAACACAAAACACAAAAATCTGCTGTGCATTGCTGAATATTTTAAGACATAATTCGCACTAGATTGCTCTTCACATCTTCTTGAAATAAAATTTGTCCAACGAGGTAATGACGTTTCTAGCTTAATTTGATGTAAATTTGGAAAAGGCATCGAATGATGGTTTAGATGTGAATTATGTTCGGGATGGTCCATACGGAATGCAGTTTACAGAACATCCCTGATAATTACAAATGTGATTTTTGTATATTTAACGACAAGTTTACAATATGTAACTTTCTATCTATTTTATTTGTTAGAACCCAATTACCCTACCAGTTTTGACATTACCCTTTCGTGATTTTTGCTCTTTTTTGATATTTTAATACTGAATTACATTAATTTGGAAATTTTTTATATTTATTTAGATAGTATATTAGTTGCTCTTTCATGTACATTCTTTGCAATTTATTCGTTATTTGTTATTTAAGAACAATTAGCAATTATTCTTAAGGGTGCGGGATTTCCGCATTCTCCCCTAAATAAGATAAAATGTATTTTTACATTACATTTAGAGAATCCATGTAAATAAAATAAAAAGTATAATTTAAAAATAAAAGTATAGAAAACGATTATTTAATTAATATGTAATATTTTTTATTTGAATTGTATGGCAAACATAATAAAACAGTTGGTAAGTAAAAATGTCTATTGCACATATATATTGTTGAATCGTTGTGTTCGTGCTTGCATAGTAAACCTAAACGATTATAATTTTCCCTCTATGAGTGAAAAGCATTTAATTAGTCGATGAATTGTGTCACTTTACATAGTAATAAGAGCGTTTAAACTAATAATATACAACATACACACACATGTATGTATATGTACATAACATTACAATACTTACATATTTTTACGAGCATATGTTACATTATAAATTAAATTTTCAACAATTTACAGTTGTTCGTATTATTAATATGCGCATTTACGAAATATTAATCTGTTACAAACGCGTGAAATTATGTATTACATTTCGGCGTTGTATTCACGCATTATTTTATTAGATATTATCGTTGTATTATTTCTTTCTTATACGTTTGTTGAGTTTATTTTACGAGAAATTGAAAATAAGGACAACTAAATGTAATAAGAGTATCAAATAGAGCAATACATAACATGTGTTGTCAATTATTATACTTTTTCTTTTTATTAAACTTATAAAATATTGCCTATTAGTTTATAACATTGATTTCTAAAAAGTTATTAAGTACTTAGTAGTAATTTAATTTTCATTGGGATACAATTTTAGTAGCAGAAAACTAAAATTATTTTATTTCAAATTTTTGAAACTACATTGAATTAAATGAATTTTTTATATTAAATCTTGTAAATACTTAAGTATTATTTATAAAACTTTTGTGCTAGATTACTTGCAGAGGAAGCCACCTGTGCCAAATGTCTCAAGCTATTAGTTTGAGCTTTTTACTACAGATGGTACAACTTATTTGTTGGCAATTTTGTTAGCAGTCTTTATGTTAGAAAAGTTGCATCGTAAAAATTTTACAACACTATTTTTTATTATAAATAAATGCTATATAGCATAATTAAAGCCTTAAAGCCATCTAAGACACGATCTATATTGAGGTTACATGTTCAATAAGTAACTTTAAAATTATTTAACCAGCGAAAATTGTTTTTGTTATTATTAAGAAACATGATAGATACTAAAATTTAATGCTACAAAATAGTATGAGAAATTATATAGGTATAAAACGTTTTAACATTGATTAAAGACATTAAATATAAATTTAAACATGTTAAGACATGAAGTCTTGTATATTAATTACTTGTACCATTACTAATTTCTATCAATCGTGCACAGTTTTCAGAAACTTGCATTGAAACATAAAATACTTAGCAAATTAACAATTCATTTTTTGCTTAAGTGTTTGTGCTTTGTGATTTAAAAAAGTATTTAATATAAATTGCTACATCTTGTAGGTACTTTATGATAATGTACATTTTTCAGCATGTTTAAATTATTTTCTGCTTAGACAAAATATTGTACAAAAGACTACATTATTAATTTTTTTATGTGTAATGTTACAATTTAATATTATATTCGTATATTTTAGGTTTTAGATGTTAAATAATTAATTTAAAACTTAAGAATTTGGTTGTTTAATGAACCTTGCTTACCTATAATATATTGAATGTGTGTTTATCTAGCTTTGTTGAATAAAACTTTTTCAATAATCATTTTCTCTTCGTGAGAAAAATCGTAATAATTGCACATATATGTGTCGGGCTGGCTTTTATTTTTTTGGTATCAGTTACTTTAAGAAAATTTGTTAAAGGTCTTTAGAACTGTCTATTAAACCGTACTGTAGGGAATCCGCATTGTACATCCGTAGTATTACTGTATAGAAGTATTCGTATCAGTAATCCTGCATAGAGAGAAATTTGACTATCCTGTCCGGTTTGGCCTGAATAGTTAAGAGCCTGGTCAGAGTTCGACATCGAAAAGTATCGGAATGATACTGAAAGGACTGGCCCAAACCCAATTTTAATTGTTTTGCTATATTTATAGGATGCCCTGGAGAAAGAAACAGTATTGGATATTTTGAACAAAACATTGTTATTAACCATATTTATAATTTCACTTCTTATGGAGATTAAATTCAGTAAAAATTTATTATCAACTGTTCAATATTTTTAAGACAAATTCGTTAAGAATATGCAGTGAAACTTCCACAAATATATTATAAATATTTTCTTTAAGTCAAGTGTTCTTTTTTATTTATTCATCAGTATTTATTAGAAATAAACGATTCTCACTGATTTGTACTTCATGTTTATTAGTACAAAATGTTATTGAAAAGAATTACTTACTTCGGTGTGTGTTTAGGATTTATCTACAAAGTTAGAAGAATTAAATAATGGTACAGGTAAATATTAAAAGCTGTATTACATTTGAACTAGAGTATGTTTAAACATTAATTTAGTTCATCTTTTCATCGCTAGAAATGTTGAGAGGCAAAAGCAGAACACTGTATTAAATGTTTAACATGTTAGTTCGGCTGCTAATTTACAGAATTGAATTTTAATATGCATTTTATGAAATAATTCACAATGAATTTTATACCTACATTTTGAATTCGTAGGTGAGTATTCTTGGAATTTTAAATTTTCATTTAAATGAATTCATAGAACTTGGCATAAAAGAGAACAGCGTTATGTGTTTTGAAAATATTTAAAACAAACGTGCTAGTTTTAAATAAAATTTTCTTGTAATATTTGTAAACTTAAAAATGTAAATACCTACTTAAACTGACTTTGTAAAGAAGGAATGAAATGAGTTGAGTTTTGCAAGTGAATGAATTTGTTGCCTTGATATTTTACAGGAAATACTAACCGTAGTAACTTTCACAAAGCGTACATCCATGGTCAAGGTAGATAACTTGAACTTGACTCTTTCTCGAAGAAACTTCTTTCTCTTAGAGGGAGCTGTTGGCAGCAATAAAATGTTTACCTGTACAATAATTAGAACTCATTCATATTCATATCAAATTAAAAGCATTTTAAGAGCGGCCTTTGCCATTATAATAAACAAGCAAAAATGCAAATAAATTAACCGCGTGCGCATGAAACTTAGAAACTTTAAACGATAATGGTAAAAATTACATTTAATTTATTTTGATGAAAATGCAATTTGCATGAAAATCGATAAACATGTGGCTTTTGAATAATAAACGGGTACAGATGTAAGTTTATTTATAAGGTCTGAACAAAGAGAAAATCGAACTGACATAAAAATGCTTTTTCTATTGCGAACAACAGTTAGGTTTTTGCAAATGCCTTCGTATAAACAATAATGCAACAACCAAATATAGCCATTTTTAAAACTTTCTTTCAAATTAACATATTAATTGCA
Organism: Adinopsis sp. GC000173; assembly: GCA_030264715.1. Taxonomy (NCBI): domain Eukaryota; kingdom Metazoa; phylum Arthropoda; class Insecta; order Coleoptera; family Staphylinidae; genus Adinopsis; species Adinopsis sp. GC000173. The sequence goes on from JARJDW010014308.1 coordinate 13,169, forward strand.
TGAAAAACTGCACATTACATTCATATAATCGAATTTGAACGATATGGATATGATAACAACGCGCTAATGCAATTGCACAATGCGCTTGCAAGCTAGCTTTTCCTCGCCGTGTTCAATTACCTGTGCAATTAAATAAAAATTAATTAACTCCACTACTACATGGCTATTTATTTCAAATTTAGTGTAAGTGTCGAAAACGAGAACGAATCATAATCATATTTCACACATTTGATTTTAAGATATGAGGCGAATTAGTTTCTACACATACACCCATTAATAATACCTATGTGTTGTTCACTAGATGAGTTAATTAAATATTTGATTTGAAATTTCTCTATTTTAATGTGGAGTAAACAATACGTAGGTATGTGGCTAGCATTTTTGGCAAACCGATAAGAGTGTGTAAGAGATGTAATCATTTAATTAGAAATGTGAAATTAAATGCGTCGTCGCGCTGAAAGAAGAAATGATAAAACTTGTTTTGCCGTAAATTATCAATTACACTTTTTGTATTTATTTTCAATCCGGATCTGATAGATAAGAAAGTGCACGTCAATTCAATAAATCAAGTGAAAATGTCGTATAATGGGAATTTTCTAAAAATGTCATTCTTCTTTACATTAACCCTATTTTAAATGCTGTTTTGAACTACATTTTCTATTGCAGTGCACATTATGCGTGTGCGGTAAGAATTGTACATATTATGGAAGCGCTAATAATTAGATTGGAATAAACAACATTTAGCATTCGTAATTTATATGAATTATACACATCATTAAATTTAAGTTGCATCGTAACCAATTAATGATAATGATTATTACAGTAAAAGAAATGAATGTGACATTTGAATTTTGAAAATGTATAGTACGTATAGATATAATGATAATGAAATGAGATTGGATAAAATAAATTAATTCTTTATTTATAAATACAGTAATAAATAACAATTAAATATAATCGTCAACGTTACATGTCTTCTAGTCGTCAGATTTGTCGCCTTTTTTGTATAATGTTTGTACATACAAAAAATACATATAAAAAAATAAATACATTATTAATGGTCTATCTAAAACTGACTGGATCTTTTCATGTTTGCTTTCATTTGATTGAAATGAAGTTATTGTCGAAGAAAGTAGAAAATGACCAGAAAATTGGCCTAAAACATTTATACAATAAACAGTAATGGAAGAAGAATGGGAATAGGAAGGAAATCTATGGATGAAAAGCTTATTGTGGGGCGTACGCTTGATATGCCATCTTTTGAGCTTGAGCTTCGTCGAACGATCGCTTGTCCCAGCCGCCGCCGCTGCCGCCTGATTGCCAGCCACCATGACCACCGCCGCCTCCACCTTGTTTGGAGGCCAAGAGTTTCTTGATGGCAATGATACCAGACAGCAATAAAGCGATCTTGGCGGTGATGAGGGCCTTACCGGCCAACAAGAACAGACCGGCGATAGCGACCGGAATCAAAGCTGCCATTTTGGCGGCCATACCCATCATCATTCCGGAGAACATTCCCTTCATTTTTTTGCCACGACCTGTAACATATCAAATCAAATAGATGGATAATTAGTACAATATGGTTGGAATTGGCTTGCATCATAATGCATTACCTTCTTCAAGACCAAAATCAGCAGACGTGAATTTTGGCATAGTAATTTGTAGGGTGCGTGAGCTAACAAATGAGGTAATCTTTTCCATTAGCATGTTGTCTAACGCGGCATCACGTGCATCAGCGGCTCGTGGTAATGACTTTTCCAACTGTTCTTCGGTAATGGTGTTTTCAGATGTAGGTACATCATCAGCACGAACAATATTAATTCCTTCGCCCAAACTTAATGTATCCATACGGCCTAAGCGATTAATGAATGTGATGGCTTTCTTCTTAAGACAGGGTGAAAATCCATCGGCTTTACTGCACTCATCGTACACTCGCATTGCAACCTTAACACCGGCATTTTCAAATGAGTCTGTAGCCAATGCCGAAACGACAAAGGCAAGCACTAACACACACGATAATCGCACTGCCATTATATTATAATTTTTATAAGCTTACTGCTGCTTGTTATGTATGCGCACTGTTGTTTTTGCACTGAGCAGGTGTTACGAACGACTGATGCCAAAACGAAGAGTTCCTCCAGTTTTATAGCAGATCTCTTGAACACCGTGACCTTTCCCTGGTATGACCTGGTGCGTTGGGATGGGAAAAGATGGAAAAAGAGAGAGAATATCGCCTACACTTTACATCATTGACACATTTGCCGAGTACCCTAGAAGTGCTATTGGTTACTGGTGACCTACTAAAGCATACTCGAACTTTGATTGGCTGATTACCTGCTACTCTTACTGAACAACTTGAACCTGTTGAACATTTCATATGATTATACGAAAAGACAGTGAATCTGGTCTAGTTGATTACACATACAAACGTAGTATTAAAAAACAAAAAAGTATAAAATCATGTTTGAAATAGAAAACTGGATCTCTGGCTGGATTGGAGACAATTCATATTAACTTTAATTTTATTTTATTTCATCTATTTTCTTTATTTATTAAGTGAAACTGCAAGTGAATTTAGAGCATATCTACATCCTGCATGTTTTGCATAACACCTGCTGCGAGATGTCTTTAATCAAACGTACATATCATGAGCTTTCTTAATTTCCAATCATTTTTCTTATAAATTACAAATGCATAGATAATATGGTATAGGTATACTATAGGTATACCATCAAATTATTATACTTTTTCAAAAACCAATGATTATTTATTTCAAATTAGAAAATATTCTAATTATATTACCGAAAATTGTACGTTTTAAGCAATATGCTAAATAACAAATAGATTAATATATTAATTTACACGGCCTAGAAATCCTCGCATATGCATTCGCGTTTCATTCAAAGTAAAATTTAATAATGAACGTTTTTGGAAGAATGGGCTCGTTTTCTCTAATTTACAAATTAATCACCACCGATTTGCGCATTTAACACACGCGGCAATTAAATGAAAACAATTAATTGTTGAATAAAAACATTACTATTCCAACAGTTGGTTGATATATTAGAAATAGCTAATATTGACTAATTTGCACGTAAGACAATAAAAAGATGCGAGCACACACATACACATCCCGGTATGTTGCCAGTACAAACATAAATTGTACAAACACAATGACTGTTTTGTTGAAATTAAATAAATTTACATTATCGCGCATTTAATGAAACAAATAATTCAATTAATTACCTTAAATGGAACAAAATAATTTATTAAAATAAACGATCATGAATTAAAAGAAATATGTGAGAAAAGTATGTAGGTATACTACATATTTTAACAGGAAGCAGCAGGTTAATTATGCGAATAAAAATTCAAACAATTATTAAAAACCTACATTTATTAAAAAGGATTTTTTGTGCCTGAAATCTGTAGGCCAAAATTAGCAATTATCTTTTCACATCATTATAATAACTATTTAATATAAATTAAACAATTTCAGTTGATATCTTCATCATCAATTGTATTATGAAAACTTGTTTTTGAATATAGCAAAAATCAGTAGTACAGATTTACGAACAGAAATTTTATTTCTCGCTAGAAATTGAAAGTTTTTGTATAACAGTAAATCGAGTTAATTCATTTAATAAATGGCAATTCTATTAACGAAAACCGAACGCAAGCAGACAATAACTGTTGAAGAAGTAAAAGAGCATTAAAATTGCACTTTTATGCTTGAATGAGTTTTACATGCACGTTCAAGCACTTGATGGAATAATGTTATGGTAAGACTATTACAAAACGCAATTTTTCTTATTATTTTAATAAATATTTATAAATAAATAATATTTACATAATATATTACATAGAAAAATGCATGTATATATGGAACAGTTATTAAACTTGTCGTGCTTAACATGTTCTATTGTTTAACAATCATCGTGACTTAATTATAATTAACATACAAAAATTATGTTGGCTGGAAAGCCCTTCTTATGATTTTGTCTTATTATAATAACTGCTTTCTTCAAATCATCATTTTCTCTATATCTACATATGTGTGGATGGAGAATTATTGTAATTTCATTTACGAAATGATTGATTTTCGGCTGCTGCCTTTTTATGGTAACGCTTCAAAGAGTTTGAAACACTGACCCATTTCTTCCAATCCTCATTATAATGCCTCAACTCAATATATAAATTACTAGTTATGTTCGGCTGTGAAAATAGGTCGGATGGAAAAACTTAAATCATCGAAAGAGATATCAAAGCGAAAATGATATTTCATTAAAGATTTTATCGCTCTGCGAGATTATTGATTTCTATTAATTTAATGGCATGTTATTTATTCTAAAATATTATATATTTATGATTATCACTTGCGTAAAAATCTCCGAACACGATGATATGATTAGCCAGTGTTTTGAAACAATAGATAATAAAATTACATGTTGTTGGATTAAGTGGAATTTTGTGTATGTAAAAATTCATAAGTATAAGGAGACATGCAATCTACATATAAATTTATAAAGATGAACAAATGCGCACCAAGTTGACATAAAAACAGCAACGTGCTGATTTATGTTTTGCTGCTTCGTGAACACAGAGAGGCTTGTTTATTAAAATGAAAAAAATAATATTAGAGGTAATTATTATTGACATACATGAACTTTTAGGAATTTTCAATATACACACCATTAACATCAATTATTAATTGATTACACAAATTAAAATTTTCTACATTGTCATATATAGCGTAGATGTAGATAGAAGAATGTTTATCATTTGTGCTGGTTATTAGGCTTTATAAACATTTTAAATATAATATAATGTGCCTAACTTCTTTGTTTCTATGGTATATGAAATTTTTTTGTGGCTTATAATTTTGTTAGACGCAAAGAAAATTGACGTCATTTACTGGAACGAATATTTTAATTATTATCTGGCACAATAAAAGTACAGTGGAACCTCGACCTACGTCTATTCGATATTTACCTCAATATACGTCTTTAATTTGATGTAAGGTCTTACTACAATGATTTAATCATATGAATAAAATCTATATACAAATATAGTGGAACCTCGACCTACGTTCATTCGATATATGACCTGTTTTGCCAAGACAAATTTACCTATATATACGTCTTTAATTGGATTACCGACCTTTCTCAAATGAATATAAATAAAATCTATGATCAAAAAAATGAGATACGTCTAAACATTTGAAACGAATTAAGGTCGTATATCGAGGTACCACTGTAGTTCTAATTAAAAAATGCAGTCAATTTGAGATACAATTCGATATAGGTACGTCCAAATATTTAGAACAAATTCAGATCGTATGTCGAGGTTCCACTGTATGTTTGACGTCAATACTCAAATGTATAATCATAAAGCACAAAAATGGGACCACCACGATAGGTAGATATTCAAAAATGTTTGATATAAATCATATAGCATTTTGAACAATTTTATGAAATTTATAGAAAGTAAATGCGTATGAAAAATCAAATAGAGTAGAAAAACATAAGCGGATATTAGTGAAAAAAAAAGTTAAAAGCGCCATTAATTAGTGTTTATTTAAGTAAATTTTTAAGTTATAGAACAGAACGAAAGTAATGATTCGTTTTAAATGTTCGCTTTTTTTTCAACGATAAACATTCATTGATGAATATCGTTAATTTGGTGTTAATGAGTTTAAAAAATCGCAATAAAAGTAAATACCACATATATACATACCGAGCTAAAAAAATATTTGTGAATTGGATCGTAAATTTTACATATATTTAATTGGTTAAAGGAATCAGAAGAAAGTTTTTGCTTAACTCCGGCAATCACACATAAACCAATTAGAAAAATGTTAATTTATTGTTCGAACGCGTATGTAGGAGTTTTCGACGAGCTGGGAAGGAAACATAGATAATTATTGTGTTGCTTTTTTTTCCAAACATGTAAGCAATAAAATTTTCTAGCCGTAAAGCAAGTAATTGCTATTTAGTTTTAAATTTAATATTTATAATTTTTTGTTTATATTTATTAATGCGTTACCAGTTACGGCATATCAATTACACGGCAAAGGAAAAAATAATTATTCTAATTTCACTCATTTCAAATACGCCTTTCAATATCAAATAAATAATGATTATCTGCGTCTAGTCTCTGCTTAGACAGATCTAGTCCATCACAATTATACAAAACTCACGTAATATTATAAGCAAAATCAGTTACGAGCAGCAGCATACATAGTACATTGTTTATAAATTAACTGTGCGATGTGGAGAAAAGAAATGAATATTAGGCGGAAGAAGAAGAAGAAGAAGAAAAAAACGCTTGTCACTTGTAACCATCGAATCGTAGTATGGTGAGTTGCTGGCTTGCTCAATCCCTAAAGTCATAAGTGACCTACATTATGGAATTTCTTCTTAATTACACCTGAATACATAATAGGTGTATCCACCTTGTAATCTTAAACTACCTGGCTCTCTGTAGATGGTTGCGTTATATGTGCGTGTTATTATAAACAAACTCGAATCTTGTATGTACGCTCATCATCCTCCAATTTATTTAAACAAAGTGGATGGAAACCAAATGTATGTATGTGAAACGAATGTTATAATATATCAAAAAAAAACATACCAACAATAAAAATCCTAGTTCACACAATATTAAGCTAATTTTCGTAAATTACATGGCTAAATTTAAAACTAATTAAGTTATAAGAAAATCATGTTCAACAAAAAGGAACAAAATGCTAAGAGAGTGACAGTGGTATTGTTTGTTACAGTTTGAGGAAACTCATGTATACGAGTATAGGTAGTACCTACGTTTTTTCAATGTCTAGAATCGTCAGAACATACTTTAAGTGAGATAATCGATGCTTTAAGACCTACTTCACACAAATTTATGCTGCATCCGCATCTTCTGCATACCACTTGTTGTGGTGATGTTTAAACACATTTACAAGTGAATTATAAATTGCTATTATATTCAAACAATATTCAATTATTAAACGTGGAAAAAATTATTTGGTCGTGGTATTGAATTAGATTTATGTCGACAGTAAAGTGCAACTACAGTTTTCTTCGGAGCCTGATACCATTATAATTTATGAGAATTTTTAACCCAATAAAATTTGAATTGTATAAAATCATATTGTACAATAGGTATTTTAAATAAATATACTGTATCTATTTATAATTTTAATTAGTTGCAGCCGCTTCTTCATTCACACATATTTCATCAGCATCATCGCAATAAATATTAAGCAGTTGATTTGATATTCATATCCATACGTGTGTAGCAGTAAAACAATAATCTGATGCTTACGATACGCGAGCAAATCTCTTTATCTATTGTAATTGATATCGTTTAATCAATTTAAATTAAAACGTTGAATAATAATTTAATCATGTTTATTGCGTTGTTAAGTCGTATTTATTATACACAATTTTAATTGCAACACTTAAATATTTTATGAAGAAGAAGAGATGCTTGTCGGCTGCAAAGAATTTATGATTTTCTATAAATTATATTACTATTATTAACTGGACAATAAGATTGGAATACTGCTTATGCAAATAAATGGAGACTAATTTTTTTTCGAAAAATATTTATTTAATCATCAATATCTATTGGGTTGGAGCATAATTATTGCGGCTTTTTTTCGCGCCATTGTTTTTTTATAAAAGTAATCTTCTCTCTTTCAGAAACAAAAATAAGTACCAAAAATCATCTTCATATTCGCTATATTATGCTCTACCACTTTGAGAAAGGTGTACCTGATGGTTGAAATCCAATGACGAATCTCTTCCTTCTTCATCTGCAAGGTTTGTGTCGCCGGTTTTGAACCTCTTAAACCATCTTTCAACTTAACTTTGTTCTTTCTCCGAAAAGTTCGTTGATATCGCGAAATGACTTTGCTGCCTTCGAACCTTTCTCAAAGTGGTAGAGTCTAATATGGCGAATATGAAGATAATTTTTGGTACTCATTTTTGTTTCTGAAAGAGAGAAGATTACTTTTATAAAAAAATAATAAACAAGACGCCAATTTTTATAAAAAAAACAATGGCGCTAAAAAAGCCGCAATAATTATGCACCAACCTAATAGTTTAGGAATCTCATGGGGGTACTAAAAAAGTATAGATTATATTTCCTATGGAGGTCTCTGAATGAAACGCACTATATGTATATTAAAAATCAAATGTGCG
>JARJDW010014319.1:0-20237 GCA_030264715.1 Adinopsis sp. GC000173
AGAACTGCTTTGCTCAATGCTTGACGCTTCACTATATTTTAAGCCTTGTGATGTGATGTGCTCAATCTTAAGCCAGCTTTGAAGGGCCTTCTCAAATTTATTGTGCTGCCTTAAGACCAACCTCCAAATCTCTTAACTACCCATTTTCTTCTCTTAACAATCTTAATGCGAGTTCCTTTACTATATTTAATTCAATACACAATATGTATGAAATAAAACTATTTCAGGTGTTTAGTAACAGCGCCCGGAATCCATCTGAAGTTCCCAATCAATCACAAACTGTATTTGCCTGATAGTCATAAAGAAGCTGTTGTCGAGGAGGATAAACAAGAACGTGTCGCTGCCAGTGCTTAAGTGTTAATGTAAATATTAGAAACAATTTTTTATCCAAAATATAGTAATATAGTAATCTAGTTTTTTGAGGATTGGGTGAATGATTAAAGTGACAACAAAGCGATGATGACATGTTTAACGTTTATAATGTAACAATTATTACAAACAGTCATTATTTGTAAATACATCCAATGCACCACATAATATAACAATTATCAATTGATAAATAATCTTTTATTTTTTTCGCATTCTTTTTCCCTTTTTTGATAAAAAAATAATTGTCGGACGGGACAAACTTTCGATGTGGCCTAACTTAGGACAACAAGACCAAAAAATGCATACGAAAAATACTATTTGTTTTGATTATTAATTTTGTTTTTGTTTTTGGCACGATTCAATCAATACTGTCGTGGAATGTTACACATTGAGTACGTATTAGATGCAAAGTGTTTTGACTAATTTGTTCGTTATTAAAAAATGCTAATAATAAAATATAGACGAAAAAGAAAAAGCGTTTTACAATGAATTAAATTTTTTAGAAAAAAGAAAACATACAAATATATAGATTCTTCAATAAAATAAATAATCTGATTCCTCTGTGTGTATCTTAAAAATACATAAATATAAAAATGGCACCTTATAGTTTATCTTTACAACTAACATTTTTCTTCTTTTAGCTATATATATTTATATAGTATAAAATGATAAATATTTTGTTTGTTTCTCATCATCGATAAGAAAAAATAAAATTGCGCTTTCTTAGCTACCGTAATCAATCGAACGTAAAAAAAATCGTTTCGTTGCTATAAAACAATCGTTCCTTTCAAATATTGCAAGAACATGACTAGCTAGATTTCTGTTTTTAATTCAATTTAAAAGGCATCATAAGTGATTTCTTCCTTCTCGACAACGTAACTACTAGGAAAGTATCCAATCTATAAAATATGCAAATTATTAATAATTATTAGTGGCAATGTAAAAAATAATACACGTACGCTTGTTCTTGTTAAACCCTTCGCCCAACCCTCTCGTATATCATCCTTGCTGAGAATGATGACGGTTTCGCCGCGCTCGAAGCATAAATGTGCCTCGTCCGGCGAATTAAATGCACGCTTTGCTTCGCACTTTATCTGCCTGTACGGGTATTCCAATTTTGCGTCCTCCTCCAACCTACAAATTAAACGAGTATAAATAAATCGCTTTGCGTTTATTAGTTTCATGTTCTTTTTAACATTCTTGATTTATATTTAGAATGTTGACGGATGATGTTGGATCTAATGTAAGGTTATAATCTGTTTAGGCCACTTTAACATCTATCTTTCATAAGCTAGAAATTTTGATACATTGAAAAGGCCCGTAAAGGCGTCTTGGGCTATGGTGAGCTGAATCGATAATACGGCACTGAGCTAGCATATAAAATTGTGTTCGATTCAATAAATTTCAAAATCAAAATTAATGAGCCATCACTACACCAACTACTATGGTGAAGCAACAGATGGAGAATAAATTAACCTCAACATGATTCATATGAAATTATATGAAAATATAAAGTAGCATTCACGCATTTTACCTTTCAAAGTTCTCTCTTAAACTGATTTGTTCGTAATTCGAAACGAGATCCTCCAGACTTTTAAAGTAACGTGAAATTGACAAGTAATATTTCTGCTCCTCATCGTCGCTGCTACAGCAAATCTTCATGTGTTTCACACCATTGCCGGTCTTTAAGCTAAGAGCGTAGCGATCAATATCGTTTTGCAACCGAATTCGCACCAAAAACGTTCCATTCCTTCGATTCTGCAGCAAACTGGACGCCTCGGTGCGATCCTTCTCACCGGCAAACCACAGCTTGCTGCTCAAACTGGACAATTCCGGCGATAGATTGGTGGGTGATGACGGTAGCGGCGGTGGTTGGCCGCATCGTCCCGATGTCCCGATGCAATCTTTATGAATCGGAATGTGACACACCTTGCACTGATATCCCTGGTAAATGCAGCCTTTGAGATACTTGGAGCAGCGATTACACGTCGTCGGCGCTTTGAATTGGTGCATCTCAAACTTGTGGTCGGTCTTTTGCAGCGCAAACGGCCGAATATTGTCACTGATAAAAGGCGAAATGTAATTTTTTTATAATAAAAGTTTCCTTGCACTTACATTGCATCCCGTATCGCTTTAATCATCATATCCTTAATTTCGATGCTGCGCACGCTCATCGTATAGACGACGCTCTGATCGAACTGCACCATGTGCCACTGATACGACCACTTCAGATTGTGATTGAGCAGCGGTCGCGTGCTAGTGTCCTCGACGCGAAAATTACTCAAATCGAGCTTGGTGCGAAAGAGAAACTGATTCCCTTTGCCCTGCTTCGTCAGAAACATGTACTTATCGAAAATGAACGCGTACCGGGTCTTGCCCTTATTATCGCCGTGCTCTTTGACTTTAATCTCACCGTCCTTGCGCAGCCGGCCGCAAGACTCCATCGAGAATTGATTATTGTCCCACACCATATTCTTGCCGATCTCTTTTAGTACGTTCATGTGGTCCTTGTCGCGTGCCATCTCGTTGATGTAGCTGGCGACGTCGAGCATCGCTTCTCGAGCACGTTTCAATTCCTTATACTCATCGTGATTCTATAAAACACAAAATAATTATTAACTATACTTTGCAACAAACATGGGTGGTCGAAAAGTGTCGGGTCTTCTCATTATTTCATATTTTTTTAATTTGTAAAATGCAAACAATGCACTTTTCAAACCATTAATTAATTGTTTGCTCTTTGTGTGGATCACTTACTGGATCTGTTGAGTCGACAAGCTTCTCCAGTAATAAGTGGTAACGTAAAATACGCTGCATCGGTACTTGAAGTAAATCTCGCAGCTTAAATCTGCCATTATTCGCCTCGTTGTCGTATTTCTATAAAACAAACAAAATCGTAATCCGGAGTATAAATATAAAAATCAATGATGACGTACGCTAATTGTTTGATTCAATTTGTCGTTCTTATCGCATAAATCCTGCAGCAGAATGGTCGCCTCCGTTAGATTCGCACAAAAATCGCCGTAGATCAGAAACTTTTCGCGCCAATTCATTATAATGTCGCTTAGATGAACAGTCTTATCTATTTGCATCTTGAGCAGTTCATTTTTAAATCCTACATGTATATCGTATATATCCTAAAAAAACAAAATAATTAAAATGGTAATTGGATTTGCTTCCATTCAATAACATCCGCTATTAAATGTCATAGTAAATTCCGCTACAATCTCTTCGCACGCACAAACACACACATTTTGTTGATATTAAATCCAATCGCGTTATATCATCATGCACATCCGCCAAACAATATTGGATTTCAACAAACACACACATCATAATTACTACTTACAACTATGTGAGCAAATATTTGTAGATGATGTTCACGCTCCATCAGCCGCTCTAGCGGTATGATGTAATAGCTTTTGATCTTGAATAGCACATCGATATAGTTGCGTTCGGTGTCGATCAGTTCCCGGATGACAAAGTCGCGCTTTTCTAATGCCGGCTGAATGCCCGGCAGCTAGACAAAAAAGCAGTACAATTTAAGCTACTGGTTGTGATTGTTAACGAGCCAACTATGATTTTCCGCAATAAAAAAATTTTCGTTCCCTATTTTATACAAAATCGCTCTTGAAAGAAATTTTAATGTACTGCCAGGGAGGTCTAGCAGGAAATAACTGAACGAAAGAATTTTAAAATTAAAAAAAGGCTTTTGAAATTTTTGAATTTTAGGCGATTTGAAACAAGGTATTCCGTAGGTTCAATAATAATACAGGAAAATCATAGTCGCAGAGTAAATTGGGCTATTAATTTTATTAAAAACTAAGTAAAATATTAATCAGATAACTGTGGACTTCCTTTGTAGGATATTGTGGAAACCCCAAAAAATGGGAAGTTCATTTTTATGAAAATTATCAAACTAACTTCCACAATCCTTTCGTTCGTTTGAACCAATCAGGAAAATCCCAGCTGTCCGAATCAGCGTTTCCCAAACTGTGCTCCGCGGTAAATTAATATTCCATTTACAATAATTGTAACAATTCTAATCTTAGAATTTCCAAATTTTTAATTGTTCCTTTAGAAGCAAAAGTATGGGAAAAGCTGGTCTAAATACGATGATAAACACACGCTAGTACGGTGCAGTATGACAAGTATAAAAATAAAATAGGCAATGAAATTAAAAAAAAGAAATAAAAACTTACTCTACTACGCAACACACATAAATCCTGATAAATGTCTTCGCCTTGGTGAAAACCATCAAACTCATAAAACTCATTGATCCGGTCGTGCACTACTGGTTGCGGTTTACTATCACAACAACACAATACAAATAAAAAATAAAATAAGAAAAACGAAATTAAAAAACAATGTGTGTTGGTTTAGAGAGGGTGGTAAGTCGTGCAATATATGAGTAATAATATTTTAATTGAGGTGGTGGTGATTGCTAAATAATAATAGTAATAATAAAAACAAAATGCATTTCTTGTTTGTAGTAAGGGGATGCGTCGGTTTACCTCCGATAGGCAGGACGCAAACGTCACGTAGCAGAGATCGTCGTACACCTCCTCCTCGCGTTCATCGGGCCGCGGACAGGGTATGGTGAACTGCAGCCAGCTCGGTTCGTTCGCGTTGCTACCGCAATTCGCCGGCCGCAACTCGCCCACCACAACGCTGCAGCATGCACAACAAAAACTCGATTTTAAGAAAAATTACTAAACAGAGAGTTGTTCGCAACGCTTTGGATCATACGAGAAAACTTCGACGCTGAATTAATCATGTCGATAAATAATTAATTTCATTTCATTCGCGCGTTAACTTTTTGCCAAGTTAAAAGTTTTGTAATTGATGTTTTTTTTTTGAATTGCTGCTATCGCACCTAGACTTCTATTTATTTCTATTTATCGCATTTAGAGATAATTTGCTTCCTAGCACGATAAACACAAAAAAAAGAGGAAATCGTTTCGTTGCTTTTCAACTTACACGGATTTCAGACTTTGATAAATCTTCTCCTCCTCCTCTGTCTTTTCGATCTGCGCCGAAAATCCACTGCAAATTTTAAAATAAACATAGTAGTCAAATTAACACAATTAATCTAGTTATTAATTACTTTATGTTTGATTTGAGAGCTTTCGGAGTTGTGGAGAGCTTCGATAGTGTGCACAGCACCTGATGGAAGTTGGTGAGATCGAATAGCATCGATTCCTCAAACAGATCGGATTCTTTTAGGCCGAAGTGCGTGTGGCACGTACGCAGAAACGAACGAATATTTCGCAAACACAAAAACTGCAAACAACAAGCAAATACTCATGCTGAATATGTTTAATGATCCATTTATTATTATACCTGTGCCATTGCTGGCTTCTGACTGAAATCCTTCGGCTCAATACAGCCGGGATCCAGCTTGTTGAGCAGATTGCACAGCAGCACACCATCTCGCAGCGTGTTCGCCAGATCGGCGATCACGGCAGTCGCCCAATTCGCGCGATGATCTGATCGCAGCAGCTCCAGATTGGTAAGCCAGGCGGCACACTCGCGCCAGAACTCATCGTTGCCGACGAATGGCATCGCCATCGCCATCCTGCTACACTACAACAACAACCACAACAATTATTTATTACATTCGACAAATGTATGTAAATGCAATTGTTTACCTACAACAACACGTTTCGCTTTCACATTAAAATAATAAAGTACATGATTCTATATCGTTATTTGCGTGTTGGCTGTTTTCGCTGCTGTTACTGCCAAGACGGAGAATTAATTGTGTGTGTTTCCAAAATGTCAATGCTTCGCTCGTGTATAGACAATGACTCCCTCCTCTCTCCAACGCTGCGAACTGATAACTGTCCTTGCGCGTCGATTATAAATTAATGATCAGTATTAAATATTAAAGGCCATTACATAATGTATTATTTATAGATAATACGAATTGAAACGATATGCAATGATTTATTAAATAAAAAAATGACGGCCGTATTGCAGGCAACTACTTTACCGGCATCAACAAATAAATGTCATAAAAAATCTATAAAAAATTAGTATTTACATAAAAATGATTAAAATTTGTATTAATACAATACTACCTACTAATAATGCATAAAAACGTTTTGGAATTTATTAAATTTATTATTTCGTTTGGTAGGAATTGTAGGAATTTTCGTATTTTAATGTTGGTGACACTTCCCAAGATGTCAAAATTGAATTCTGACAGTTTGTTTACAAATATACAAAAGTGTTTAACGTATACATAACAGATTAATTAAAAATGACAACGTTTAGTGAAAATATTCAAGTAAATTCACAGCATAATCGATTTGTATGAACATTTTTTAATCAAATTTCATTTGTTGTAGGATTATGAAATTCTGAACCTGCTAGGCAGAGGCGGCTTTGCTTCTGTTTACAAAGCTAAGTGTTTAAAAACCGGCCTTTACGTGGCAATAAAAATGGTAGGTGTAGTTAACGAATTGAATTTAGTCGCTGAAGGTTAATTAATTATGAATTTAGATTGATAAGAAGTTGATGCAAGCCGCTGGAATGATAAATCGCGTCCAGCAAGAGGTGTCGATACACTATCGCCTGAAACATCCATCCATATTGGAATTGTATACGTTTTTCGAGGATAGCAACTATGTGTATTTGGTATTGGAACTGTGCCACAACGGGGAGCTGCAAAAGTATCTAAAAAATCAAAAAAAGGTAGAAATAAATTAATTAGATCATTTGATTATACTAAATCAACATTCATTGTTCGTTGTAGACGCTTAGCGAATCGGAAGCGAGTGTAATTATTAAACAAATCGTTGAAGGACTGCAATATTTACATTCACACAACATTCTGCATCGCGACATGTCGCTATCGAATTTGTTATTGACCAAAGATATGCAAATTGTAAGTGTAAAATCACAACAACTTCCACTCCAACTAGATTTGAAGAAAAACAAAAAACAAAGATTTGAGGAGAATTAGAATTGAATTTGTTTTGTGTTTTTGTAGAAAATTGCGGATTTCGGTTTGGCTACGCAACTCCAACGTCCGGATGAGAAACACATGACGATGTGCGGCACGCCGAATTTCATCTCTCCAGAAGTGGCATCGCGCGGCTTTCACGGCCTCGAAGCCGATTTATGGAGTCTGGGTTGTCTGCTCTACACGCTGCTAGTCGGCACGCCGCCGTTCGATACACAAGCAGTCAAATCGACCCTGACGCGTGTTGTGATGGCCGACTATCAGCTACCCAACTACCTATCATTTGAGGCGAAGGATTTGATTAATTGTTTGCTGCAGAAGAATCCGAAAGATCGGCCGCAACTGACGCAGATATTGGAACATCCATTTATTAAGCGACACGCACTCGGATCGTACTTCACGCAAGATTCATCGAGTCGGCGAGATAGCGGATTCAGCAGCGATTTGAGCGGTAATCGACGGATACTCAGCGAGAGTGGAACGCGCCGAACGAACAGCGATTGCTTTCCGATGATGAGTGCGCCAACGACGCCGCATCACATGCTTGGATTTTCAGCGCACAGTTTTGATCAAGTGGGAAGTATGCATAAAGCGACAACGACGACGAGCTGCCATCGTTGTGAGAGTTTGTGTGGCAAGCATATGGATCCGGGCGGCGGCGGTGGTGGCGGTAAGCAAATGGATGGATTGAAACAGATTTGCGCAATGAGGTTACTGCCAACGCGGCATCAGACGAAGAATGCTATTTTAAGTATACTCGACGGCGGCGAGGTGTGCGTCGAATTCATCAAAAAGCACGGATTAGTATGTGAGGTAATAAATACAATATTATTTTTGAGCTCTTTTTGTCATTTTCGCTGTTTTTTAACCATTTTTTTGTGGTTTTTGCTATTTTTCGTTATTTTTACAATTTGTTCGTATTTTTTGCCGATTTTTTACAAATTTCTTGTGGTTTTCGGCGCCTTTTTGCCACAAAACGAGAACAATAACAAAAAACAGCGAAAATGGCAAAAAATCTACGAAAAAAAGTGAAGGTAACTTTTTAGACAACCCTCTTAATCATCAATCAACATTATTAATTAATAAATTTATCATTATGATTTAAGGTGTGTAGGATATCTTCCGATGGACAAAGAATCATCATCTACGAGCCGGATCGAAACGTTCCGCCGACGAATCAGCCACCCGCCTTGCCCAAACAAGGCACCGACAACATTTTTAACTTTGAGAATCTGCCGGCGAAGCATTGGAAGAAGTACATGTACGCGTACAAGTTCATCGAGCTGATTCGCGCCAAAACGCCGAAGATTACGTACTACACCGACAAGGCGAAGTGTTTGTTGATGGAGAGTCTCAACGACTTCGAAATGTACTACTACGAAGGTGAGAAATAAAGAATAAACGTAAAATTTCCCAATTAGAACTAATAACGTGTAAAAAGATTCTTCTTTACAAAAGTTTCCTCCATTTTTCGCTGTATTTTACAACTATTTTCGTAGTTTTCGTCGCCTTTTTGTTACTTTTTGCTACTTTATTTTGTTATTTGTCTCGCTTTTTTGCCACAAGGGTCTGAAAATCATCCAAAAAGTTGAGTAAAAAACAATGCTAACCAAAATGGATGAAAACTTTTCAGACCACCTTCTAATGTACCCAATTTCAGAAAAATAATAATTTATATTGTTTTATTAGGTGGCAAAGTGACGCAAAGTGCAAGTGAAGGCATAACAATAATTGACTCGCACGGTGCACGTCTCAATCTACCGAACGCACAGCAATGCAACAATCTTCCTCTCGGCTTTGAAATGCTATGGCTGCACGCTGAAGAAGCGCTCCGGCACTGTCTGCTACTGGAACGCACCGTACGTGAACTATCAGGCGCCAATTTTCCGCTAATCGTTGGCCGAAAACCAACGAATAACAACCATATGATGACAAACAAGGAAAACGTGCCGGTAAGTTGATTGATCACACCCAATCAATTAGAAATAAAATTGATTTATTAGTAAAAGTTTTTTAGACCGCACCATTGATTCGTGGTGAAGAGAATATTGGCGAGTTTGGATTGCCAGATCACCGACGAGATCGTGCCCGCTATCAACACGCCATCAATGGCGAAATCAATAATTACAACAGCTTGAAAACATCATTGCCGACGCACAGATTACAACAAATACCTAAAACGTTAGATATTTTAAACGTTCGTGCTTCTGCTTCTTCTTCAAATTCAAATAGATGACAATCAAAAATGAAAGAGTTTATGTTATTGCGGTCCCATCATTCCCATCTGCTGCATGTTCATTCCATAGCCGTGCTGCTGCATTTGCTGCATCTGCTGCGGTGGCGGATTGTTCTGCGCCGGCTCGGACGGCAGCGTTAGGTTGAGCAGCAATTCGCGCACAGCTGGATACAGACTGCACTCGGTGTGCTGGAATTGTGCGAATTGCTTGAGTAGCTGCGATGCGGCGGACATGGCTGGCGCCGGGCCCGAATCGCGTTTCTCCGCCAGCTGCGTGATATTCGTCGATATGTCGTAGACGAGCGGCAATACTAAACTGGGCGGCTCAATATTGGCTGGGTATTGGATGCCAATCCTCGTAATTTGTAGCTGCATAAAAAATTAATTATATTTTTATATAAATTATTAATGATGATATAGCACACTTACGAAAAATAATATTTTTGTTTTATATACAATAATTGCAGCCATGCCTGTTGGTACGATTGGTATCGCAGAAGGTGGTATTCGGAGCATCCATTGCACCGACCATTTCATGCCTTGCTGTTGGGATAGCATCGGCATCAAATCTAATCTCATAATTTGAATGAAATCCTTAAGTACGTTGACGGGGACGTTCAGCATACAACAGAAGCCAAACATTGAGTTCGGTTTGTATGGGGGCGCGGCCGCTCGAGTATCAAAGAACTTCTCCATTATCTATTAATTAAAAATAAATGCAAGAATTAAAATTCATATACATAAATTGTTAAAGAAAACACAAAAATTTTAACAGCTTTTCATGATTTTCGTAGTTTTTACAGCTGTTTTGTGTTTTTCTACTAAAAACAGCGAAAAAGTCTTAAAAATCAGCGAAAATTTTGAAAAAGATGAGTAAAACACAACAAGTCGTAAAAAAGTGGCAAAAACAAAAAGCCTAACCTAAGTTTTTCCGACTACCCACGTATTAAAGCCAGAAAAAATATTTTTAACACTCACTTGTAATTCATCCAAACTCCAAACATCCTTATGCTCCGGCAGCGGTGTAATCTTCAAGTGGAGCGATTGCAAATGTTGCGGATTTAATACGATACGACAATGTAGATGTTCAGCGACTTTGAAATGAATTACGCCCGGTTCATTTGTAGCAATCGAAGTCAGCTGTATTAAAATACATTAAAATTTTATTATGTTAAACTAATTTATTACTTACATAAACTTCCGAGTGTACGAATCGCTGCAATTGTCTTCGCATATAAACACAACCGAGAAACCGTTCCAACGGTGCAATTTCCTGCCCGCCTTGCCCTTGCATCGATGGCGTACAAAGTGTATCCAAAGCCTCGTAGGTGAGCAGCGTTGGCACTGCACCGGCCCACGATCGTTGCGGCAGCACGCGCGACATATGCTGCCCGATTTTGTGATCCGCCTGCGGACTGTGCATAATCGGCCCGCCCGGCGATGTACCAGGTCGTGGCGATGGACGCGGCACGCTCGGCGATCCCGGCCAATTGGACGCCGCTGGTGAAGCCATACTCTGCGAGGATGGAAATGGACTGCCGTCGGTGTGCGACTGCTGCATGTAGCTGCTCACCGGCGAATGGCCGGGTAGATTTGTGACTGGGCCGGGTGATGGATTTGATAGCAATCCGCCGGGGCTGGGTACGTGTGGATTTAGCGGTGAATTAGCAACTAAACCACCAGGACTTGGATGCGGCATGTGCGGGCTTGGATTGACATTGAGTGAAGTCGGACTGAATGAGGTCGTCGCCGGACTCGAACCGAAATGCGTGGATGGCGGCTGATTCATGTGCGGACTCGCCGGCGTATGTGGATTTGAGCCGGGCGGCGGCGTTAGCGGATGATTGAACCGCAAACCGGGTTCGCGTTGTTGCGCTGGCGATTGCGGACCGCGATGGCTATGCATAAACGCACCGCCCTCCACCTCCATCGAAATGGGACTCGGCGGATTATCATCCTCGGATTGTGATCGGCGGCGGAATAATGCCGATTCGTCCACGTACTTCGAGAGGAACGTTTTCAAGCCTTGCGTTGGTGAGAATACATCAACGACATTGCTGCGATCGAAGCGACTGTAGGCGCCGTCGCGAATTGAGACAATACCGGCGCCGCGAATGCGTAATTCTAAGCAGTACATCCCTTGGTATGCTAGGCGAATTAACGTCGCTGACTGGGCGATGATCATGAATGTTTGGACTGGAACTTGCGGCCGCTAAAAACAAAGTAAACGAAATTTATAAATATTTTTGAATTAAAAACAAACAAATATTTACTTACGCTATGATAAACACCCAATTGTGGAACTGTCGGCAGCTTACTAATCGAAATCAGCGGCTCGTACGTTTCGTGCAACAGCTGCACCAGTTGCCCGAGATTTTTCGTATTATTCAAATGCGCCTCGAGCTGCTCCTTGATGATCGAATGCGCATTCAGCGCGTTATTCGTCGCACCGAATGCGAGCTTATACTGTTTGGCATGACTGTGCCATACGATCGAGATCATCGCCCCCTTATCCGGCCCGTAATTCAGCACCAGCTTGCTATAATTGTACGATTTCACATTGAACATATTTGATAGATTGTATTTTTCAACGGCGAGATACTCGCTCAGCTCGTAGGTGATTAAATACAAGTAGACAATTTGTGACCAATCGTGTAATAATTGATTAACTGTGCTTTCGATTGTATCAATGGTACCCATGTCGTATTGGAAGTATACAGGACGACGCGAACCTTGCTCTTTCGGATGTGTGCTAATCAACGGTGTGGAATAAAATACCAACTCAACCATCCAACTCTTAATCATTCCCTTGCTTTGTACGCGTATTGACACTGATAGCAATCGCTTTAGAAGCGAATGCCACGCGGCGCTTTGTCCTATTTCAACAGTCGGTGGTGGTAGTTGTATCAATTTCAACACCGAACACGTCGCGTTTGCCTCCACTTGCAAGCCTTGATGGAACACGTTGTGCTTCGTTAATTCATTTGCAAGCGCCACGAATGGTAAGCGTTCATCGCACATAGCAACAACATGCGCCAATTCGGCGATAAAGTACGCTGGTTGTTTAGCGCGTCGATTCGCCAACGATTGCTCCTTGCCGTTGGTAGAGAGTTTGCGCTTCGGATTCGCAAAATCAACATGTTCGTCATCAATACTGGTGTAGGGACCGTGCGTCACCACAAACGTATCAAACTCGATAAGACTTTGTACTTTCAGATAGGCTTTCGGTATTTCCGTTTCGATCGACTCGTCGTCGGGGTTGTCTTCAATGCTGGAGTGCTTTACTACGAGCATGTAGAAGGTGGAGCTAATCTCGCATGGTGACGTTTCCTTCTCGCGGAACTCAACAATCTGCAAAAAAGCAAATAAAATTGCTTATAAATAATTGAAAATTGAAAACTGAATTCTTGATGCAAATCAGACTAAAAATAGTGATCTCCACTCTAAATGTCGAGTACAGCCAAAGCTAAACCTATAAAATATAGGCATTTTTGGCCTTGGTAGAGCTCGATAAGGATACAAAAAGTAAAGTCATTAATAGAACTCCACTTTTAAAGAAGAAGAAATGGCAATTTATTTGAATTCTTGATGCAGAAGAGACTGAATTCAACTACATTCCCTGTTCTTGATGCAATCACATTTTGATTAAAATAAAAACGAATTCTACCAAAAATAATCATGTATATTTACCAGTATCACATTGGGATGTCGATGCAGCTGCACATACATCTTATGCCTACTCAGCTTCGTCACCGGATGATCGGAATGATGCAGCAGCGGCAGCCTATCATGCGCCGTAGCCGGAAGATGTTGCAGCGTCTTCTCGCATCGCCGTTGCGTGATCCAAAAACGCAATTCAGAGATGAGTAGCGGTAATTTGGCATGGTCGGCATTCAATGCATTGCACAGGTCAGCAATGAGCGGCGGATCGTATTGCGGAACGTGGCATTGCAACATGCCCGAATGCGTGTCGACGGTGATAAGGAGCTGTTCGGCACGCAGACACGGTTGTAAAATGGCGACGCTTAGAATCGCTGGGGAGCCTTGCAGATTACACTCGACGTCCTTCATCATCGTCTGCAAGGCGGTTTTCAGATCGTTGAGGCGATTTTTCGTGCGCACATAGATTGTATGCACAAGAAGACGTTCCATCGATAGTAATTCGGAGCGTATCGCACGTCCAGCAATCTCACTCTCCTTATTGCCCAACGATGGTACATGAATCACTGCCAGCGGATGTGCTGGATTATGTGTATCCACCTGCACCGTTAAATGATAGCCTAACTCTGATGTATCTTTCGCTTTAGTTGTCAACTCTCTCCAATAAGAAAGCGTCAATGATTTACCCGGTATGTACTCATCGACAAAGATGTGATCATCTAATCGATCCCTCATCAATCGTAGCGTCTGCGAATAAAGTACTTCCAGCTGCAACGACTGACAGAAGAAGTGCAAACAGTTATAGACTTCAGTAAGTGGATGTGGATTATCAACGAGCCGACTTTGGATTAGCTGATGAATGTATTGGATTTGCAGCGAATGCACCAATGCTTTGCCATCGCCCGTCTCCTTATCCTCAACGAGAATGTTGATCTCCAATAATCTCCATGGTATGTTAGCGCCATCGCCCATCACAGTCAGCGAAACCTCGAATTCGTGTTCGACGTGGAAAATCACCCGGCCATTTTCAATCTTGAGATTTTTCATTTGTGGAAGTAGATTACCAGTAACAAGCCGATGTTGTATGACTTGATTTAATCGCAGAAGTGTGCTGCGCTTCTCCGAGTTTGTGATCGGATCGGGAGGAACGATTTTCTCGCGAATGCAGGCGGGTAGACGACCGAATGTGCCTGTTGTTAGTACTTCCACGGCGGCCGGTATGTGAAAATTGGGTAAGCGCGCTTGTACAAGAGTTTCGCGAGCCATACGCGCTAACATATCAGCTGTATCGACAAAGAGCAGCGATTGTTTGTCCAAAAATGCCATAATGCGCTGTAAGAATTCATTTTATATTTAAATCTGCTTTGAATTTACTAGATATTGAATGCTTACCGCTGATTTTTCAACTTTTGATGCACTGTTTGCCCATTTTACGAGCGCTAGCAAGCGTACGAATAATTGTCGCGTACGCATTGCAAAATTATAAATTTCTATCTTACGTTCCATATCTGTTTTACGTGGCAACCTATACAAAGATATAATTAAAACAAAAACTTAATTTAAATGAATTAATACATACAATTCGGCTAGCACAGTCAATTCATGATAGGTTCGCTGTACGATGAAGTCAATTAACATCGCCAACGAAATAAGTCCACCCC
This sequence comes from Adinopsis sp. GC000173, assembly GCA_030264715.1. NCBI lineage: Eukaryota > Metazoa > Arthropoda > Insecta > Coleoptera > Staphylinidae > Adinopsis > Adinopsis sp. GC000173. The sequence continues at coordinate 14,897 of JARJDW010014319.1, forward strand.
TGTTGCCTTCTTGCGGTCCGCTGCCAATTCCCTGCACCGCATTGTTCATTACAGGCGTTTGGAGGCCTTCCAAAGGTACCGGAGCCATCGTGTTTGCTTGATTTATTTGCAATTACAACACGAAAACAAAAATTACATATTTTTAAGGTTATGCTTAGTCTTGATCGTCTTGATACTTCTTTTTAGTCGCTGCAAACGATGTATATTAGACAGAATTCATTAAAATCGAATTATTAATACTTACTTTACAGATTATATGCTTAAGTTTATAAATATTAATGTTAATAATAAATATTTTGCTGATTTTAGTCTTAATATCAGTTTTACTGTTATATACTTGTCAAAACACAGCGCCCATTAACATGAAGTTATCTTTATTACAAAATTGAATAATATAGATGCTTATATTTATGATTATATTCCAATAGGCCTTAAATAATAAATCAGATTAATACTGAATATATTTATCTTGTTACATAAACAAATAATAAAAACAAATTTTTATTGTCAAAAAGATAATTCTGCCCAATGATACTCTGCCATACAGCGAAAATGTTGAGGTTGGGATTTAATAAATTAAAAACGGAATTTTTGCAAAATGCACGTTTAATTGCAACATCAACACCATGCCAGCTGAAAGAAAGTAAGTGCTAGCATCCATTTTGATTGTAAACTATACCAAAATTCATTGCAGTACGTGAAACACAGGAAGGAAAGAATTTGATCATTGAAGGCTGCTATACCTCATCTCCGCGAGAACCCTACCTAGTAAAACAAAAGGATCCGAGTAAATGTAGCCTGTGCGAACTGGGACTTGACCTAAAGCATACAGATGTATTGATACTAAGCCAGTTTTTACGTTCGGATGGATGCATGCTGCCGAAACGCGTTACTGGACTGTGCGGGAAGCAGCAGAGGAAGGTGTCCACATTGGTGACAATGGCGCAAAAAGCGGGTTTAATGCCAAATATAAATCCGTCGTACAGTAATAAAGATCCAAAGAAACGCTACAAATGGAAGAAATGCAATACATATTTTGATGAATCAACAATTAAGCCACCGCGATTTATTCTACTAAAGCAGAAATGATTTAATTAAATAAATAATTTATAGTTTAGTTAATTAATTCGTTCATTTTTTCAACCTGCAATAAATTCAGACGTACTTCGTAAATTGTATGTTTGACATAACACAATCATTGCAGCTAACTTCACGTAATTTGTACAAATCATGACAATGATTTCATTGCGATTAAAAACCGGATAGAAATAATTTAATGTAGAAAATAAATCATGAAAAATCATTTTAATACGCTTATTTTCGTGGCACTCTGCCATATCGTACATGGGCTGGACCGTGAGATGACTGTGAATGTGGATGCCGGAAAAGAAGACTGCTTCTACCAAAGTGTTAAACAGAATGAGAAAATAGATATCGAATATCAGGTATTTATTTATTTATATTTCTACGTAGCTTTAATAAATGCATTATTAATTGAAGGTAATTGATGGGGGGCATGGTGATTTGGATATAACATTTCATCTAGTCGATCCAACCGGCCGAATTATAGCAGCCGACTATAAACAAAGCGAAAACGTACATCGCACCGACGCACAAATGACCGGCGATTATAAATTCTGCTTCGACAACACATTCAGCTCGTACAATGTGAAAACGGTCTTCTTCGAGCTGGTGATCGAGCGTGAGGGCGAAGAATGGGACGCTTCGGATGGTGCTAAACAACATATCAACAATCTGCCGGAGGAAGTGTACGAATTGACGGTGGATGAGATCGGCGAGGCGATGAACAAGGTGCGGCACAATCTGAAAAACATTCGCCATCTGCAGGATGCGATCAAGTCGACAGAGGCGCGCGATCGCAACATCGCCGAGGAGAACTATTTCAAAGTGAACACGTTCTCGTGGATACAAATCGTCGTGATGTTGTTCGTCGGTTTCGTGCAGGTGATAATGTTGCGTAGCCTATTCGACGATAAGTCACGCGTTCATAATTTATGGAAAAAACTCCAATCTAGGTAATAATTTATATACACGTAATGACAATCGAACAAATACAAAACAAAAAAACGGCCAGTTTTTATCATCGGGGTGTTGTGTTTAAAACAAATTTATTATCATTCTCTGTTGCCATATTTGGAATCTCTTACCAAAAGCAATAATTTATTATTATTGTATATTATATTCTATATATTTAAAAAAAGAAATGTTTTTTTCCTAGTCACTAGCTGGATTTTATTTTACTTTGCTCCTAATTTATTTACCTCCACCTTGGCGACTTTTTTCATGTAATCATCTGTGTGACCAGATCGTTTGAAGCGCTTTATCTTACTCCTCTTTCCTAGTTTTTGCGAATTGGGCGCCAAGATGTTACGCTTTTGCATACTCAAAAAGCGATCACGCAGCAAATTACCACTATCCGTATTCATCGTACGTAAATTACCGGTCAAATCTTCCACCATCGTAAAATCTTGATCAGGCTCGTCGTACTTCAGTGGTCCTAAACGCTTCGGTTCAGCTATTTTCTCCTTAATGCGCTGTTTTCGCTTAACTTGTGCTTTTGCAATACCAACTTCGGTGCGATCTATTTGCTTTGCAATTGTACCAATCTTTGATATATCGGCGTGCTTTTTACGCTCGACTTTCTGTTTGCGTAGCGCTTCTTGGCGTTCTTGTTCCTTTTTAAATCGGCGACGTTGTTGGATCGACTTTTCCTTGTTTTTCGTTGGTGGATTGACTGCTCGGTATTCGCTATCCGAGTCGGGCTCATCTTTGGAGAGTTTTTTTCTTGATAAGGGCAATCCCTCAGACATTTCGTTCAGCCACATTCTCTAGAAAAATAATTATTAAAATTAGATTTCGAAACGTTTTCACTGGAAATTGTTAGAAAGTGGCATTCCGAAGGTAGATCCAGTCGAAACGCTTCGGAAAATGAGCCAAAAATGTCTCCCACCCACATAAAATATTGAAAAATACTAACATCTCGTCTTGCAGGCGCCACCAGTCGGAATGCATTACTTGTAACCCTATGAATGTGCTTCTCGAATTTGATGATCTTTTCCTCCTTGGTGCCGATCTCATTCAGCAACTTGACGTGGTCGTCGAAACTAGGATTGTATGAAGTGCCGGGATGTGGATTTTCAACGGCATTCACCACCGATGTTTTGCGATGCAAATTCTCCGGAAGCTTTTTCGGTTTTTTGCCTGTGCCGTGCACCAAATGACGTTCCGTATCACCCGTAATCCATTCATTGTTCTTAATGTCATTGTCCATAGTGCCTGCATCGTCCGTTTCCTCCCACAAGTCTCTGTTGAAGTTGTATTTTGTTGGCTTTTCCTCTTGCAATGCATCGACTCTCGCCTGTCGAATGCTGTACACCTTCTCCAAGAGTTTTTTGCCGACTTTGTCGCGATTTAATACACTTTGACGTTCCTCTTTACTGCGTACGCGATTTCTCTTCTTTATGGGATCACGAACCTTGGTAAATTGCTTCAATATTGCATGACATTTCAATGGTGCATTTCGCAACTTTTTTCGCTTCTGTTGCTTGCTAGTCTGTGCCTTTACACCAGCCGGTAGAGTATCTATCATAAACAGTTCCTCATTTTTTGCCGTTTCAAAATCAGTACTAAAAACATTCAATTAATTGACGCATCGAAAAATGATTTTTCCACACTTACCCCAAACGCTCTTCTAAACGTTTTTCTTCAAGAAATTCGTTTACATCGCTAATATCAATATGTTTACGCCAGGATTTGCGTAATTTCTTCGATACACGCTTCTTTTTTGTCACTGCCATGTTATTTTGGGGTGTTTTAGGTGTTTTATACAAACTAACCTCAAACCTTCACGTGCAATGCGTGTTTTTATTCAGTATCACTTGTCCTAATAGATGGACTGGACTAGCAGAAAACGCAATTTTACTTTGAGTTCAGCTACCGCCCAATTGAGGCGCTCCATGTATCAAGATTGATGAAGATTGATCAAGAGGATCAAGATAATTGAAAATTTGTTTCCATTAATGTACTGCAAATTTGCGTTGATTTGCACTATATCACCCATTATTTTATTGAACATTTACATCGTTATATGGCTTTTTAAATGGTGTATCCATAGAGATGTATGCATTTTGAAGAATTTTGAATTTAAATTCCGCATAGCGCCAAGCGGATAACAGCAGAACTAAAATATATTTCTGACAAGTGAGACTGAGTAAAACAGCTGAGTGAAAGATATCGCTTCAAATTGAGAGCACGCTAAAATATTTTGCGAATAAAATTGATTACGTGAAAATTAAAACAAAATAATGGAAATTTAACTAAAATTGATTGCATGGGTAATAGATTTTTATATTTAAATTGTAAACAATATACATTTTGAATATGGATGCGTTCTCATCGCTCAGATAATGGTGATTTGAAACAGTTGAAATTCGCAATTTATAAACAACGTAAAAATAACCTCAATCGTATTTGCAATTTAAAAAATGCTTTTAACTCATTTTAAAGTAAGTAATTTATTATTAAATCGAGCTTCTTTTTGTACAACGACGCTATGTAAGAAAATTCAGACAGGACGATATCAGTGAACATCGATGAAGGTTTTGAAATGGTAAATCCACCGCACTAGATCGCCCAACGAATTCGTGAAATTCTTCAAACACATGTAAGTAAATTTACTCTTATTTATTCATGGCTAAATTAAATGATGATTGTTTACTACAGCGAGTCTTGTGGATAGGTTACGAATGTTTACAACAGCAGTCGATTTATTTATTCGAAAATTCCTGGAGGGAGCATGGCAGGTGTATTCGTAATCAGCATAATATCATACGAATCGTTGGGATTGTTAGGCAAGTCTAATTTCTGTTGGGATACACCGAGAAGTTGCTGAGTTTATGGCTAGAATATCCCATTACGATGGAGATTCAAACATTTTGTATCTTGCTCAGGATCTCAGGATTGGTAATGTATTTTTCTATATTGCTTAGCTAAGTTACAGTTTTCTTTGCTTGTTTACAATTTTAAATACATATTCAGCTTTTCATTTTTGTTGTAATGACTATGTGTATGCATATAATTATTTAAACTATAATAATTTGCAATTTGTAATGGACTGATGATTTGATGTAGGTACTGGCGACAGACGACCAAATCATGCATTGATATCAATCTGATGAATGGTGTTGTTAGCGCTGTTAACAAGTGGACAAATGAATGAAGGTGATACATTATTCTACACTGCTTCGCTAAGGTACAGTTTTCTCTGCTTTTCTAATATTTTTATGTAAAATTGTTGGCTATCTGTTACATTTATTGGGGA
>JARJDW010014324.1:0-11495 GCA_030264715.1 Adinopsis sp. GC000173
TTTATTTTTTTATTGAATGTTTTAAATGTTTCGCCCAGCAAGTAAAGTTTCCAAACTTGTATTTCACTCAAATTTTTTGGGATTCTTGTAAGATTCATTAGATTCGCATAAAGAAATGTTCTTCTTGTTAAAATTGTGTAGAATAAAAGAAAAATATTTTTGTTATTATATAATTTAAAATTAGATATTTCTTATTCCAATTGGATTTTGTGTGCGATTTAATTAACTTATTAGAAATACAAATCCATCAAATATAATAAGTCGATTTGCATGGCCAGCGATGACTCATACAACGAGAAAAATAATAAATATTATGTAAATTTAGTATTTTTGAGTGGCATGGAACGATGTCTTATTTTTTTCTTGAATGTGAACTGTTTCGCACAGCGAGTAAAGTTTACAAACTTGTATTTCACTCAATTTTTTTGGGATTCCTTGTAAGACTCATTAAATTCGCTAAAAGAAATATTCTTCTTGTTAAATTTGTGTAGAATAAAGGAAATATTTTTTTTATTATTGATGTTTTTATAAACAAATTAATTAGGATTTAAAAAACTGCATTGCGCTATTTAAAATTACCTATTTCTTATTGCAATCGGATTTTGCGTGCGATTAAATTAAATTATTAGAAATACAAATCCATCAAATATAATATGGCATCACATAACGTCGTATCGTAAAAATAAGTGGATTATAACATAAAAGATGAAATAAAATATCCAAGTTAATTGAATATTAAAGTAGCGTAAATTGCTTTATGCACCTTGCTGGCGAATAACGTATCTATACGTATCCATCTATCTTTATAAATTTTTCTATATGTATGTATTCGATAATGTGCGCCGATAAGCGTCAAGATTTCCAACAATTCTGTAACGACGACACATCAACACAGCCAAGTCTTTCACCCGTCTCAGTAGGTTGCCTAGTAGTAACACAAAACACATCCGACATTTCACATGCAACAATCTCGATGTATGTAATATTTAGACATGTAATATGTTTACATCTTCTACATCTATTTAGAAAACGCTTGTATATTCCCAAGTTTATTGACATATTATTTATTTAATCGCGGCATGTGGAGTAAGAGCGCGTTTATTGCATAATGTACTTTTCCAGCCCCGGCACCACATACAGACTTGATATGTTGTTTTGTTGTTATATAAACACAGTCATACGTTCGCGCTGATCCAATTAATAATAATAATTGGAAAAAGCGTATTGAATAGATAATTTTCGTTGCATAAATATAAATCCATTTAAAATATTTATATATGCAATATAACGTCGAAATGAAAATGCATGAAAATTTTCAGTATTGATTGGCTGAATAAATGAATATATAAAAAAAATAATAATTATACAAGCGCTGCTCTTTGTATAATCGAATTTATTCATGGATTTCCATCCACATTCATAACTTAATTAAAATAAAAATACATTTCCATTTCTTATTTCAATATCATGAATAGCAACCTTCTTGCACCTTCATCATCATCTCGCATCTCCCTGGCATTTCATTAAAACTAATACGTTTAACTTATTAAAATCTCTCACCTTAATGTACCAGAATAATCCAAATACGCAATAATAACGCACACATCACTGCACTTGCGTTCCACAATTATCCTATCATTTCGTTTTTACACATTATTTAAATTTGCATGTGTGATTATTAACGTTCGTGCGCTTCTTTTGTTGACGACGACGACGGTCGGTTTCTATCAAAAAGATGTCTATGTCGTAAATTATTGCCGCTAATGAAAAAAATAAATAAATGTGATGGATGGGAAAGGCGCGTGTTGTTTCTTTCAGCAGCGAGAGAGACGTGAAGCAGCTCAAACAACGTGTCGAAACAAACTGAGGCGAAGTTTGCGCCTGCTCGCTTTTATTCCCCTCAACAAACGTCAGAGCCCCACTAGTAAGGGTTATAAAATATTTTATTATATTAATTATGTATATAAATTTAGCGATAAAGTAAAATATAACAGATGATTTATAGATCGTAGATACTATATAGGATGCATACTATAATATGTCGTCGTGGTCAATTAATGCATTCCATTTTTTAATTGCTAAAAATGTGTTAGACAACAATGGTAAAGGATTTTATGTGTTTGGATACTATTCATGTTACATACAATTAATTGAATCAAAACAAAAGCATTATGTGCTTCAATAAATTTTAGATTATTCGCAAATACAAATTGGTTTACTATAAACTCATTAATAAAACGCTTTAATCTTATTTTTGTAATTTGCTTGGATTTACTAAAGCTAAAAAATAGTTTATATATAAATAAGCGCTAACTAAGTTCAATGTATTTAATGGCTCACATAAAATATATCCGAAATATAAAAATTGCAACTAATAAAAATACAATGCATAGTTTATATGTTTATCAAACCGTATACTTATAAATATTTATAAAGCGGTTCGCCGATAAAAATTATAATTAATTACAATAAATTATCCAAAAAAAATATAAAAAAATAATTTATGCAGTGTTGTGACAATTTAATTACGCAATTGAGCACATTAATAATTGATAAGTTAATGTAATAATATAAATTTGTTTAAGCAAATTCCCGGAATCAAAAATTTTACACTAATCAATTTAGATTATTAGAGTTTTACATCAATTAGTTGATTGTAAAAATTTACTACACAGCATGATTAATGTTTTAATATGTTGATTATTCGCAATAAATTTTAGTGCACATATTGGTTTTTGTAATGATAGCTTTAGGTTTTACCTAACTAAAATCGAGTATCAATTTTGTACATGTGTGGTAAAAGTTTAAATTACGAGTGACGGAATGTTATACATTACCAATTATCTATTCAATTGGTTGCTCACATCAACGCTGATATTATCTACCTACATGTTAGGTATTAAATTTTCGTAAAAAAACGTGTAAAAATTTAGTAAACAAAATATGTAGTTATATATTGGTAAACAAGATATTTGTGTTAAGTTGAACAAAGAATTCTTTTGTAACATTTTCTACTTTCTGTATTTTTTTCTAAAATTATAAATCTTGATGATATGTTTACTGTTTTTTCTTACTTTGTAAACATTGTCATAAACATCTGTAACAATTTTTAAGTGAAATCATTTATTAGTTTTTGTTTTACGTCAAAATGCTTCATCTTTTCTATCGTCCCAAATCATTTATTCCACAGTCGTCTTTTAAGATTCTAGGATAGTTATGATACGGTACTGAATAAGACGAATTTGGTAGTTGTGGATCAATATGCACAGGATTTTTGGTGATGAAGTCACTAAAAATGAGTAAATCGTGAGAGATGCATTGTCAACGTTATGGCATTACTCAATAATTTCTAGGTTTTAGGCCTTAAATATCTTCCAAAATTATATTGGCACTCTTTCGACATAGCAACAAGTCCCGAACAGACATATCTAGAAAGACAAGCACAATTCTTTGGTTTTCTTGACTTTGGCAAGGGTTGATGCTCGTTCGAACCGTTCTTCGTCTTCAAAGCCTTTTCAACATTTTTTAACTAATTGCACCACTTGTACGTATTGTTTTCTGACAAAAGATGATCCCAGAAGATTTTTTGCAAGATTCCGAACATTTCTACATCCAAAATTTGATTCCCTAAACAAAATTTAATGCAACTTTTTTGCTCAATATTGTAATAATCGCCGTATGCACTTTTAGCGTCGTATAACATTAAACGCAAAACAAAAACTAATGATTGTTTTGATGGGAAAATTGTCACAGATGTTTATTACAATGCTTACAAGTTATAAAAAAAATATAGTTGATGTACCATTTACCTGGACTAATTAAATTGAAAATTGGTCTTTCTTTTTGGACACAGTGGTGTATGCGTTTTAAATTTTATGGGATTCTAATTTGAAAACAAATGGGTTTTTGGTGGAAAGCAACAGACAGTGTCAAAACTGACAGACAATGCAAAGAGATTCGTAAAAGTGAAGGGGAAATGATGGTAAGAAAATTGATGTAGGTAAATTTTTTGTTTTTCATTTTATAGCTTTTAAAATGCGTATTCATCTTGAACAATGGTTATTTTATTTTTGCAATCGTAATGAAATGTTTGGTAGCTAGAAATAATTTCAAGAATAGTATTGGTTGATTCAAGCTTGATGAACAAAACGGAAATAGGAAGTAATAACATGATTTTTAATGGTGAGTATAATTTTTGCAATGCTTTTTTATTACCTAGAAAGAAAAATAATTCTATAGTACAAATTAAACTTAACACTAATGTTTATAACAAATTTATGTTCTGACTAAACTAACCGCGTATAATTATGTATATTACCCAAAGTTATAATTAAAGAATATTTGTATTCACAAATTAGAGTACCTAGTGAGTGCATTTGTATGGAATGCGATGTGTGTGTGTGTACAATACATTGTGGCCCAATAACTGTAAATCAATTTGGTAAACTCTGTTTGATAATCTATATTATTGACTGATAATAGAAGATTGAGTAACGGATTTTGTTGAATTGGATATTCGACGTATATTTAACCGAATCATCCATTATTGATTATAATGGAAGAAGCGATTATTAATTAATTTAGATAATTGTTATAATATGGTAACGTTTGTTTTATCTAAATTATTAATCGATATAATAATAAGATTATTAATGAATATAATAACGTATCAAATAAAAGCTTTCGGATCTAATATTAATTACGGTTACTCATGTACAAGACTATTGTATTAAACTTCAATTAAATTGTTGCTAAAAATAGAAGTGCAAACAGGATTTGAAATCAAAATAGTGAAGAGCAGCATACTATATACCAACGTATAGATAGGTAACTAGCCGTACGGTAGGCAACAATGAATTCATTAAAATTGTTCGTGTTAATTTGTCATGTTTTTCATCTGCTTAAAAGATTTCAATCATATTTCAAAAACGTGCTTTTCACCATAAATACATACAAGTATAATATTTAAAAAAAATACAGTTATTGCTTAGAAAAACTTATAACTCATTTAAGCTGCTTTAACGCAAAGTAGAGAGAATGCCAAGCATGAATAAATTACAACAAAGCTAATCTATAATGAAAAAAATCCCGCATTGATGTTGAAAATAATCTTGGTAATAAACGAAAATCGTATGATTCGAGCCAAGTGGGATTAAATGTGTTCAACATGTGTTGAAAATACATAAAATGCATTTAATCAGATGTATTAGATAATTAGCAATTAAGTAGCACACATGTAAATCGAGTAATGAAACTTGAAAATGACTTACAATCTTGACTCGTTAACGCTTCAGCCTCACACAACAATCAAACGAGCGAACGAAGACGAAGAGAACAATTCTAATTACACACTCGTCGTATTTAAATAACATACATTTGGTTTTATTAATTAAATAAAAGAGATGTGCAATAAAGTTTTCTACTAATTAAAAGCGTATTTGTCGCTCGAGATTAATATAAAAAAATACGTTTCAGCGCTAATCTCATTAAATACGCTATACACTCAAATGTTGCTACTACTAAACAGAACGATTTTTTTTTATATTTTCCTGTTTAACAAAATTAATTTTTCATATATCTGTGATAAATTTTAGTAAAATTAATAAGCGACGCTTTGATGATTTTAATTAGTTTTACGCAACACATTTAATAAACATTAAAAGCGCACCACATCTAAAAAAATGTGTAAATATATAGATTTAAAAATAAATAGATTAAAAAATTCGTGTTACAAATTCAACCTACGCAATGATTTACCATCTAAATATATAACTAGTACATGTGTATATTTTTTGTTTCCTAGAAGAAAAAAAAGTCTAAATCTAATTTTTTAAATTTAAACAATTTAAATGTAATGTGTTAGAAGTTAATTGTCTATTTTGATTATGTAAAGTTGTTTTATAAGATAACATTTTTAAAAATTTACTTAAATTGTATTCGGTTTGGTGGAATTTTGACTTTATTTCAATTTGGTCATCTTCAATATGTCTTAGAAGAAAGATTCTGAAAAAATAAAGTAGAGATGTTTAAAAAAAGCATATAAATTTTTTTTTCACCCATTCATAGTGTCTGCATCAACTATTTAAAAAATTCTCTGTGAATCTTATCATATTATACTAATTTTCTTCTTAAATTTTATGAAAAGTAAATATTAGATGATTCCATAAGTTCGTGCCCGATTTGCGCGTTGCCAGAAACATTTCTTTTTGACTGTGCTGTTATCAATTTTGTGATCATATTATTTACTGACGTGAACTACAGATCCAGTGAGTCAACATAAGCTTAAAAAAAAGTTAACTTAAATTAAGTCGTGTGCAGGGTTAGTATTCAAAATGGAAAATGATAAGTTGATAATGTCATATTATACGAGCTTAAAAACGGAATGAGACTTGGTACTGCTACAAAAGATATTAAAGACGTTTTATTTGGATCGTGCTCCTGCTCTAAGGATAGTTAAAAAGAGGTTTGGTCGATTTCGAAATGGCGATTTTAATTAAAACAATCAAATTCGCTTTGAGTTCAATTTGTTCGGTTCTGTCAGAATGAGCGAAACCCATATATCGAGTTTCGAAGTATAGCCAAATTTTTTTAAATGGCGAAATGCTGTCGATTTGTCAACATTTAAGTTCTCAGCAATCTCTTAAGTTGAAATTCTTGGATAATTATTCACCAAATCACGGATACAGTCATTATAATTGCCAAAAGGTCGCGCAGAGCGAGGTTGATCGTTTAAAGTAAAATCACCATTTCCAAATCGACCAAAACACTCTTTAACTGTTCTTGGAGATCCAAATAAACGTCTGAAACGTCTTTTTGTGGCAGTACAAACACTCGCTCCTTTTTGAAATTCATATAATATGATATGTCGCATATACAACTTATCATTTTCCATTTTAAATACTGACCCTGGACACATCTTAATCTAAGTAAACTTTTTTTTAAGCTTATGTTGACTCACTGGTCCTGTAGTTCAGTGTCAGTAAATAATATGATCATAAAATTGATAGCAGCACAGTCAAAAAGGAATGTTTCTGGCAACGCGCAAATCGCGCACGAACTTATGGAATCACCTAATATAAATGTATATTTAAAAAAATAAATACAAAATTGTTTATAAATAATTTAAATGGTCTCTACTTTGTTTTCCCATGCTTTTTCCCCTTTCTCTTGAGACACCCTGTATATCTGTTTTAACTAACTGACGTGCCATCTTGATATTCAACCCCCAATAAACAATATCTCCAAAAACCCTTTGCAACTGTAACACGAAACGTGGGAAATATATAGTAACCTATGTAACAGTACATTACGGACTGAATTTATTAGCGCTGAATAATTACAATTTACAAATTTTTCGGTATATACCAGGAGGTCTTTTGGTATTAAAGCGGTTTGGAAAGTAGCGAAAAATACATAAATTTAATCCCAAAGCATCATAATTCATCGATGTAATAATTTTTTTTTCATTTAGTTTATGTGGGTGGCCAACATAGCGTTCCATTTCTTAGATTAAACTATTTTAGACTTTCGCTTCTTGGCGACTACTTCAATATAAGCCAAACAATTTTCAAAGTTGCTGTCGGAAGGAATATTCATTGACGTACGTACGTTAATGAAAACAACATTTTTAATTACCTATATAGGTAATTTAAATAACATTCGTATTAGGTAATTTCAATTCATTTAATTAATTTATCAAATTTTCTTTTTGTATACACGAAAGAGAGTCGGATATTTGTTTGATCATATAAATTTCTTTAAACAAAAAAGCAGAATACACAGAATATTAAATTATTGTTTTCTTTGTTATATTTAGAAGAGAACAAAAATAATTAGATTTTCATTGAATGAGTTTGTAAACATCTTACAACATTAGGTTAATTGAATTGCAATGAACAAAATATATCTATACTTTTTAAATTTATTTAACTTACATTTCCAACTAAACAAGTACATATATATTTATTCAGTTATTATGCTCTAATTGTTGCTTACAAGTCTAATAGGAGTGAACAAACTTGCGCAAATTGCAAGTAGTCGTAACATCTTATTTGAGCGCGTCTAACAAACAGCATTTGTTAAAGTTTGTAGGGATTTACACATGATTTAAATATGATATTTATTTTTATAAATAGCCAATGTCTAATCATTTCACATTACACGTTGGAATTGCGAAAATAGTATCGTAATGCATAATTAAACATCTTTAAATGAATATCCTTTTAAATGAGATAAAACGCTTTGCTGAATCCAGTATAAAATTGCGTTAATAATTTATATTTGAGTAATAAATTGTAGGAATCGTAGATAAGTAGTCGGATAATAAGACACATTTTTCTCATTAAACAAAGGTCGAGAGTGTGCGTTTTCCGAGTGCTGCTGCTTCTGCTTATTATCTTGCGATGAATGCTAGAAAAAGTTGCTATAATAGCAAGTATGCCATGAATACACTTCAATGAAATGTTGATACTGACGTGCCACATATTTCAGTGCGTAATCATCATTTATAGTATAGGAGATACTTGACCGGATGCTGACGGCTCGATGAGAGAGGAACACGGCGGATAAACAAGCACCACGTTCGCGAGTTAATTACAGTTTTAAATGCTATATATGTAGATGGGATACGATACGCGCAGGGCACCCACTGCAACTGGCAGTTAAACAAGTTTATTTCAAATTAATCCTGGCACATATTCTACTCCACTTTAATCGGAAAATGTGTGTTTTATACCTGAATTTTCTAGTACGATACGATAGAAAATATTTATACAGAGTGAGCGAGGGGTGGCAGTTAGTTGGAAAAGTGAAATTTTGGCAAAGAAAATAGGAAAGGATAAAACAAAACCAACTATCCTATATATGCCTATTGAGGGAATACAAACAGGGATGAAATTGAATATAAATAAGATTAAAATTTAGGTGACTTAGGGATCGAGGAAAGCTATTTGATTTAACCAAATGTTTCCTTTGAGAAATAGGTCAAAAGAAAACTCGGGCTGTGTTGTTTTTATATTTAGCTTTTCACTAAAAAATGTTCCCATTGTTTACAATGCCTGCTGCAATAATACAAAAAAAAAGCCTATTGTCAGGTGAAATTTAATGGCAAGATACAATATAATCCAGTAATTCATAACGTAGATACATTGAAAAAATTGAATTGTTCTAAAATTCTAAATATATATCTAAATAAATCTTAAATTTAGTGATTTTAAAAATGTAAATTTTATAGTTATTTAAATATTTTTATATAAAGTTACAAATTCGGTTGTCGGCAAAGTTGCCAAATAGTGGTTGTTGTTAATTTTTAACAACCAAAAAATTTGTATAAAAACATGAATGTTGACTTGTTTTGCTTCTAAATTTGGGTTGTGTTGTTTTTATATTTAACTTTTCATGAACAAAATAATCGCACAGTTTACAACAATTGAAAATTGAAATAATATTAAAAAGTTTATAGGCGGATGAAATTTAATAGCAAGATGCAACATAATCAAGTATTTATAAAGTAGGTAAATGCATTGAATAAATTGAATTATTGTAAATTTTGATTTGGCAATTTAAAAATTTAAATTGACTAATTGATTTCGATAGTGTCGACCAAGGTATTTAATAATTTATAATTTAATAAATTCCTTTTTTAAATACGCGTTGTTATTTTTTAGCAAAGAGCATTTGATTTAAATTTCTATCAAAAACATGAATGTCGACGATTTTTTGTCTCTAAATTTCGCCTGTGTTGTTTTTATGTTTGGCTTTTCATGAAAAAAAATGTTCGCATTGTTTACAATAGCTGCAATAATACAAAAAAAAGAAAAGCCTATTGTCAGGTGGAAATTTAATGGCAAGTTACTATATAATCTAGAAATTCATAAAGTAGATGCATTGAATCCTGCGAGAGAAGGGTTTAAAGCTATTTGGGCTTTTGTTGCAAACAATGGCAGTGCCAAAATCGATCGTCTTAACATTCTTGGAAAATCGCCATTGTTCTCAAAGTAATAATTCCGTGCAATAACAATTTCCAACATATTCCAGCCACAATACAAAGAAAAATTGATACAAGCGCGAGCGTGCACCACCACCACCTTTTCTTTTACCACCATTCACTACTGCCATTAACATTAGAGATATAATTGCATGGCGTTCGCATCCAATTCATTAATCACACACACTGCACACAAAAATTTCGTTGTTGTTGTTGCAAAATAATGTGTCAAGAAAGCGAAGCACGTGTTGCAAGGCAATGATTAAATGGCGTGAAATTGAAAACCAATATATTCCAAATCGATATTTGAAGATAGATGAAAAACCATTTGGATGGATGTGACAGTAACATAGTATCTTTTTGGTGATTTAAAAATGTGGTACAACAACGTCAATTTAAATATGTTTCTTATATGTGCTGCGTATGGGTGCGTTTGGAGGGCGCGCAAAGAAAGATAATGATGATGGATCACCCTACTTCGTTCGAAAAAGAAACGAAAACCTCCATGTAATATTACCTAACAAAATATGTGATTGGCTCATTTTTTGCATTTTATATTACAAATGGCTTTCCATTTCTCAATCTGTCTCAAAATACATAATAAGCACCGCGATAAAATCCAATCATTGCTTTGATTTAATGAACATAATTCATTTTTCTTTTGCTATGTAGAAAGTTGAAGTAGTTTTATGAAAAAAGAAGGTTTGAAAAGAAAATTCCAATAAAAGGTGGGATTGTAATTTATAGGCGCAACTTCCTATAATTCTTATAACAGATATTTTATCAATCCTTTTACTACATTGAAAAAAAAATCTTTTAATATAAGTGCAAGTTTATTCATAGGTTGCATTTTATCTAGGTATCTGTAATAATCTATGCATACTTACAATATTGCTGAATATGGAAATGTTCTTGTTTTATTTAAATAATGTTGTAAATTGCAAAATACATAACATTTGAGAGTAGATAATAGGCAGTTTGAGCATGAAAAAACATCACATAACATGTATAAGGAGAAAGGGGCAATATTGGGAAAAAATAAACTCAAGAGAGAAATGCTTACAAATTTATAATATTTATTTCCTAAATTATTTTTGAAATAAATGTTTGAATTATATGTATACAATTAGCTAGTATTATGTTTAATCCGTTTTATTATTTTTCTCAACATTTTCATACATTGCCCTTCGAATTCTAGTTGTTTTTATCACTTTTTACTGTTTTTACCCATTTTCATTTTTCTTAACATTTTTTTTGCAATTTTTTCAGACGTTTTCAAGGTGTTTTATATTTGTGCTTACTTCTTTAATTTTTCTGTTTATTTCCTTACATATTTTCTCACAATTTTTGTGTTTTTACAGCGTTTTTTGTGCATAACCTTTGCTTTTCCTTTTTGGAATTTGGCTCTTTCTCCAAAAATTGTCAATAAAATGTATTTATTTCGTATAGAAAATGCATTTTTTGTAACTTTTTAAATTTTCTGCTGAATGGTGTAGTACGATAAACGACA